>BMAU01005719.1:0-58030 GCA_019973935.1 Trichonephila clavipes | reverse complement strand
ATTTATATATATTTCACACCAATTGTTATTCTTTATTCTCCAGTGTGAACAGAGGATGTTTATAATTTTTAACATAAAAGAACGATGTTAAAATGTTACAAAAAACTTTATTTCAAAGTACAAATTCAATTAAAAAATCTTTTATTTTATTAAGTCAAACAAATAAACATAAATCCTGCCTAACACTTGTATAATTTGTTGATGGTGTATATATCGTTTTTAGTCAAACCTTTTTTCTCGTAAGGTTCAAACAGCCTTTTTCCATTCTTGGCCACCATAGTTGCTAATCGCTTGGGCTGTTTAGAAAAGGCGTAGTTGCCGTAGTGCATAATGGATTCGTACTCATAGAGAGTGAAAGTCAGTTCTCTAGATTTTTCAATCCTTGCGAAGCTGCGCAGTTGCCCTAAATACACCATAAAAAAGAAAAGTTAGTTTTTTTTATTAGCAATTCAACTGTGTAGAACTAAGAGAATGTGTGTTTTGTTGGAGATTTTATTACTGTGCAAGAGAGAGAAACGTACACACTTGCAATTCGATAGTTATTATATTTCTTAATCAATTGCTATGAACTAATTTTTTCAAATTTAAAATAGTCCACAGCCCTAAAACCTCAAAATCAATTTGAGACAGACAAGAATCGAGTATGGGCCTTACAGCATCGTCTTAGCGGCCGCTAAGACGATGTGAGAGTATTACTCTATCTTTCTCTCTCTCTCTCTTAGACTTAAGACTACTATATATATCAGCGCTATAATAACTCATTAGATAAATCAAATCCAGTATTTTTTATTATGTTTCAAAAATTTTAACTTTATTTGTAGTTTTAAAAAGATTCCGTCTTTTTTTCCCATTTTAACAAAAGAACTGAAAAAGACCAAAGTATTTTCTTTTTATTTTAAACAAAATATCTAGCAATACTCAGAATTTTTAAGTTTTTACATCCTATCTGGTTTCATTAAAATTTAGGTAAAGTAGAACGTAAATTAGGGTAATTCTGAATCGGTGCATGTAACTCGAACATGTCAGTATTTAATTCAATAAATAAAAATAAAGCTATATAAAAGGTACGCTTTAAAACTTTTTAATGGATAATGACTTTTTAAAAGGAGCAACAAAATTTCCTTCCCAATGTATAAAGTAGTTGGTGTTATGAAAATTATTTGTCCTTTTGTAAAACGAATTATCTTTTATACGAAACAACAATTAAGACATTTTAAAATGAGAGAAAAAAATTGAATTCTTGATTCCTGCAGTAGTTTTATGATGATCTCTTAAAATACAGCTGGGCCAGTTTCATGTGGAACATGAAACATACGTTCATCTATTAAAAGGAGTATTTTTAGAACCATTTTATTTACATTTATATTATATGAATAACTGCATGCACCTTATATCTAATATAAGGATTACACTAATTTACAAAGTAATTGGAATTATATTGAAATATATCATTATGAGAGCAATAAACTTCTAAATAATTGGAGCGTATATTTCTCCAATTTTATGTTAAATAACACAACACGTCGCAAATGAAGAAAAAAAAATCTCAGATATGTCCATCTTCTATTATTGTATACATTGTTTTATTGTTTACTCAATATTTTAAAAATCTTCGCGTGTTCTTGCTTCTTTATATTCATTTTATTCTTCAAACAAACTTTTGAGGGGGTGGGTCAATTTTTTTTATGCTATACCGTTTTTCACCATTCTTCAAGTATATCAATTCGAATTCAAAATCATTCTAACGAGTGGCTCTTTTTTTACAGCACTGTGAAAGTAAGACAAATTATAATCGACCTGTATAGTACATATCTCAAAAATATACAGGAAGATTTCTTTTAAGTAGAAAATATTCAGAACCACCTGTAACTCTATCCTACAGAAGAAATGTCACCAATAGGATGGAGACTCATAATAACATGCGAAATAAAATTCCATGGAAGGAAGAATAGTTCCAAAAATCACCAATAGGTGTATTTATGTATTACAAAAGTATTACAAAAGAAAAAAAGAAAAGAAAAATAGCACGTAAAAAGTAACAATGAAATATACAGTTTAATTATATAGGGTGTTTTTTTAGAGGTATAGAAATTTAAATTGCAATAAAACAACGATGACATGAATTTTTTTTATTCGAAAGATAATCTTGTGGCATTACATTTTAAATATGATTTCTGGCATAGGACTGCCACGGCTGGCCCGGATGTAGTCCAACCTGGATGTCTAATTTTCGATGACTTTTTCCAACGTTTGTGGCCGTATATCGACAATAACACGGCGAATGTTGTCTTCCAAATGGTCAAGCGTTTGTGGCGTATCCGCATAGACCAATGACTTTACATAGCCCCACAGAAAATAGTCTAGTGGTGTTAAATCACAAGATCTTGGAGGCCAATTCACAGGTCCGAAACGTGAAATTAGGCGGTCACCAAACGTGTCTTTCAATAAATCGATTGTGGCACGAGCTGTGTGACATATTGCGCCGTCTTGTTGGAACCACAGCTCCTGGACATCATGATTGTTCAATTCAGGAATGAAAAAGTTAGTAATCATGGCTCTATACGGATCACCATTGACTGTAACGTTGTGGCCTTCACCGTTTTTGAAGAAGTACGGACCAATGATTCCACCAGCCCATAAAGCGCACCAAACAGTCAGTTTTTCTGGATGTAACGGTGTTTCGACATACACTTGTGGATTAGCTTCACTCCAAATGCGGCAGTTTTGTTTGTTGACGTAGCCATTCAACCAAAAGTGCGCTTCATCGCTAAACAAAATTCGCTTATGAAAATCGGGAACAACGGCAATCCCGTTTTGGGCCCATTTGACGAATCTACGCCTTGCTTGATCATATTTAAAATGTAATGCCACAAGATTATCTTTCGAATAAAAAAAATTCATGTCAATCGAATAATACATCGTTGTTTTATTGCAATTTA
Organism: Trichonephila clavipes; assembly: GCA_019973935.1. Taxonomy (NCBI): domain Eukaryota; kingdom Metazoa; phylum Arthropoda; class Arachnida; order Araneae; family Nephilidae; genus Trichonephila; species Trichonephila clavipes. Next base: position 55,091 of record BMAU01005719.1, on the reverse strand, counting down.
AAGTTCTATACCTCTAAAAAAACACCCTATAAATACATTCACTTCCTGGGCAAGAAATTCGACCACATTCAGCAAGACCACCGTTCTCAAATACTACAATGTGCATTCTCTGTTCAATATTTCCTACGATAGTGATCAAGATGTCACTAGGAATAATCCACACCGTTTGTGATATGCATACCAATAATGATTCCTTGTGATTCGTTGATAATTACTATTGCAACATGTGTTATTCCCTTATTTTACGCATATTTATGTCCTCTGACCAAACAAATTATTTGTGACTCTATTTCTTCGAACAACTTAATCATTCCTTCCTAACTATTTAGCAATATAGCTCCCTGACATAGCTATTATTGGGTTCTAAGCTTACGAGTAGTCGTGGATGATTAAGATAAAACAGCTTTACCTATAATCTGAGTCGCATATTCATTTGTGAGCTAGTTCACTTTAGCCGAGATCATTCTTCAGAGTCATCTACATGTTTTATAGCTCGAATTACAGGCGGGATTGCCACATATGAAAGCATAAATTTGGCTTTTGCCTTCATACGGGTATTAAAGGTTGAATCTCGGTTTGATAAGCTACCGCAGAACCAGAAATAACCCTACTGGCAATTTTTTGAAGTAATTTATTTTTTTTCATGGAAACTTGTTTTTCATATCATTATTCGTCTTCATACGAAAATTGTTGACATTGCGGTTGTTAGCTCAAGCTTCGGACTATAATAGCCTTTGTTGCTCTATATCTCACAAAATCTGAACTGGAGCTTCGGGTTTCTTTGAATAGTGTCAGTTTATATATGCCACCAATTATATATGATATATATTATTTCCCAATGCGTTTTTGTGTTCCTACCTATAGATAATTATGTTAATCTATAATATATGTAAATTATCTGAATTTATAGTTTTAAAAATTTACAGGATATCAAACAAAATATGCGGTTTTGCATTAAAACATTACTTGGTATAACATTTTGTTTGTAAATTCTAACGTAATTGTCCCTGTCAGACCGCTGATGCTCGTGGAAGAGACCAATAGCATGTCCAAGTTCATGTATGACCAATCCTATATACCCGCAACCTCTTCCGAGGGACAAATCCTGTCGACCTCCGGTTCTGCCAAGCATAGACCAGCAGCTGTATGGAAAAAAAGAGAATGTATTATTTACTAATATAATAGAGAACATATCAGTCAACTTAAAAGAACGACACCTGAGGTGAAGCTCGCCTCTTCTGAATACAACATCAACCAAATTTCAATAAGCCTTGACAGATATAAAGTGCATACATACCCTTTACACGAGGGAAGGTGGCACTTCAGTGACACCAAGAGTCGAATGAGTGAGTGAGTGAGTTAATACACTGCTGGACAATTGCTAAGGACGGATCACAAATTGCTATGTAGCATAACATTAAGCGAGACATGAGGCCTAGTAGGATAAAATATAGTTGCCACACCGTTCAGACATTAGAATAAAGAATATTTATTGTTCTGGAAAGTACAAAACCTGTGAAACATCTGAAAGAAAAAAATGTTCATTTGATCTGCGTACGGAGAAACGGAACAATGCATCTAAAAGTCAGCAGGCACCTTAAAGAAAGGTATCAGTACGGGATATGTCCACCGTGTAGTGTGATGCAACATTCCACACGTCGTACCATACTTTGCACAACATTATCCAGCAGCTGTTGAGGCAATTTATCCCATTCCTCTGTGAGTGCACGGATGAGAGCGTTCTTGTTTGTCGGAGGATAGTTTCGACCAGCAACTTGCCTCCCCAAAGCATCCCACACATTTTCAATGGGGTTTAGATCTGGAGAACGCGCTGGCCATACGAGACGTTGAATACCCTCGCTGTCTAGACAATCCTGAACAGCGAGTGTTCGATGACATGTTGCGTTGTCGTCCATAAAAACAAATTTATCACCGACAGCACCACGGAAAAGACAAACATGAGGAAGTAGAACTTCAATGTATCGTTGGCCCGTCATAGTCCCATTCGCGACCACATGTTGGCGCGTGCGGCCATTGATCATGATGCCGGCCCACACCATGATACTGCCTGTCGGATATCGGTCCTTTTCCTGGATATTTTCTGGACGATAAGAAGTGCCACTCGCGCCAGATCAGTTGGCGTCTACAATCCGATGACAGACTGAACCTACTCTCATCTGAGAATAGTACGCATGCCCAGTCCTGTTCAGTCCAATTGTGATGCTCACGACACCATTGCAAACGGGCAGTACGGTGCTGTCTGGTCAATGGGACACACACAACAGGTCTGCGTGCGTATAGTCCTCCTCCACTCAAACGTCTGGCAACAGTTTTTCGGGAAATCTGCTTTCCTGAGGCAGCAAGAAACTGATTTGCCACCTCCTGAGCTGTGGTGCGCCTGTTCCTTTTGCTGATAGGACGATATATCTGTCTTCTGCAGGCGTCGTACTTCTAACACGATTTCCCCGTGCCGTCTACTACACATTCCAGTAGTTTTAAATGACTTCCACAGCCGTGAAACAACGCTGTGAGCGATGTCGAACTCCCTGGCAACTTTTTTTTTTTTTTCGCCCTTCTTCGATCTTTCCAATAATTCGGCCACCCATAAAATCATCTATGTGATGTCGGGAAGACATGCCAAAAATTTTAAGTTCGTCTATTAAATCTTTCCTGTAAAACTTTGACTTGAAACAACAACTGTCCACACGCGTCAAAACCTTTAAAGCTCTTACGAACGCTATCACGTGATGAACAGACGCGGAAAAAAATTTGCATACTCATACTTCTTCTTACTAATATCCCGCACTTATTCTAATTTTCCACATTTTGCTTCCTTTCATTTTGTGGTTGCTATGGATGATAGTGTTATCCGTCCTTAGCAATTGTCCAGCAGGGTATTAACGTCGCACTGCTCAGCTACTCAAGGGCTTTTCGCGACGGACCTCTTGATTTTGAACCATGATCAAGTGACAAGGCCGACACCTAAGCTTACACCTCATCTTCTGACTACCACACCAATAGAAAGAAGCTTGAGCTCTCGACAGATTTAACTCGCATCACTCTACTACACAGTGGGGTCTTCAGAGGTACTAGGCTCGAACTCATGACACGCCGACCATGAGTCAGTTACCTCGACCAATAGAATACCGTGGCCTCACCAGGAGTCGAAACCACGGAACTTGATCCACGAGTTCTTAAGCAAAACCGCTGGGATACCTTGTTCCGCCGTGAGTGAGTGAGTGAATATTAACGTCACACTGTTTAGCTGCTCGAAGGATTTTGGCGAAGGACTTCGTAGTTTTTAACCATGGCCAAGTGACGAGGAGTACTCCTGAGCACCCCTACCCTTTTCTTAACTTCCACACCAACAGGAGGATGTTTGAGCCTCGACAGATTTAGTGTGCATCGCCCCCCTAGACGCCGGGTCTACTAGAGAGGTTCTTGGCTGGAACTCATGAGATGGCAGCCACAAGTCCGTTACCTTAACCATTATGCTACCCAGGAAATTATAAATTAGAGAAACTCTTATAAATGCTCTTTTTCAAGACATCCTGACATGTATCTATCCTACTTTGGATCTATGAAATTTATCTTAGATGTATGTAATCCAGTGCCGTAACACATCCGTGCATCCCCCATATCGCGGAGGCAGACTAAGCCTATCTGACACCAAGTGTTTATTTAATCAATTTTTAAAATATTAAAGACAAACTTTACCGGGGTCCCTAATGTTCTCTGTTGCACCACTAGTGAAATCATTGCATGAAGAGAACTGAATGCTTCTTAGTAGATAGCAATTAGTTTAATATTATGCTTTAATCATATTTGAAAATGTGTTAGAAGTTTCAGGAAACATCTTAATTACAAAAAAAATCATTAACTAATAATAAAGTTCTTTTTAGAAAAGAATAACAACAAAAAAAACTTTATTGTATTTGTAAGCATTTCATAAGCCAGGGGACATTGAAAATATATGCTGTCTCTTTATTGAAATCAAATACATAAAATTTACAAAGTTCAAGCAATTTAGAATGTTTTCTTTTCTTTCTTTCTTTTTTTTTTTTGGCTCTTATCAAAAAAGTACTAGTTCTACAATTCTAGATATATAAGCTATTTATATATATATATAAAATACATAAAAATTTTCTTAATTTATTGAAACTATATTTTAACTATTTATTCTAATAATTAAAATACACTCTTGGACAAAAAAATTAGCGCACCAAGAAATAATTGCGTGATCGTAACAAAACTTGGAATGAAGATACATGTCGAGGAGATATGCAAATTATTAGAAATGCAGCGTGATTACGCTTCCCGTATAGCCGGTAATGTGCGTTTAACGTCGTTCTCCGTGGAGAACAAAACAGGTACCCAGAGCTTGCTTGAGTGTGCTGAATCGTTCATAAAGCAAGAGCTGAGATAGACATGCCATTACGCCATTTTCGAAGACAATATAAGAAGCTGTTGCAGTTTGAGAGGGGAAGAATCATCAGCATGATGGAAGCTGGGGGATCGGCTAGGCGAGTAGCTCGTCAATTAGGCCGTTCTGATTGTGCCGTGAGGAGGTGTAAGGACCAGTGGATCCGAGAGATGTCATTTACACGAAGACCAGGCTCAGGATGCCTTCAACAGACCAGTCATCGAGACGAACGCCACATCGTAAGAAATGCACGCGTACAGCCAACTGCTTCATAGGCTGTCATTCAGGCACAGATAGCTCCTTCACTAGGGGATCCTGTGTCTTCTCGAACCATACGAATGCAACTGGTTGAAGGACATTTGGGATCGCGACGCCCATTACGTGTGCTGTCCTGAACGCCCACCGATCGACGCCTCAGTTTGCAGCGGTGCCACGCCCGAGGAAACTGGACTGCAGTTAAATGGAACCTGGTCGTCTTTAGCGACGAAACCAGATTCAATCTCAGCAGTTATAATAATTGTTTTCGTGTGTGAAGAGTCCGTGGTAAATGTCTCAATCCTGCCTTTGCCCTACAGCGACTCAACGTTCCCACAGCTGGTGTTATGGTATGGGTTGCCATTCCCAACAATACACGGTCACCCCTAGTATTGATCCATGGCACCATGACAGCCCAGTGGTATGTCCATGACATCCTATAACCACATGTGTTGCCACTCATACAATGGCTCCCAGGAGCCATTTTTCAGCAAGGCAATGCTCGGCCTCACATGGCAAGGGTGTCACAAAACTGTCTCTGCACTGTTACTACCCTTCCTTGTCTTGCCCGACACCCAGATTTGTCTCCAATCGAGAATATCTGGGATCATTTAGGATGGCGAGTTGGGCACCCCACGAGTTTGAATGAACTAGAGGTATGGTTACAGCAAATATGGGACGAAATGTCTCAAGACATCATACAAAACTTGTATGCCTCAATGCCTGATCGTATCGCATCGAGCTAGAAGGGGTTTACCAGGGTATTTAATCCTTCGTTCTTTTGCCTTTTTCTCTGAAAAAATGATCCTTTTTCTTTAATTTTCTAATTATTCACTTACATCAAAGTAGTCATTAAGTATGTAAAATTTCGTTTCATTTTGACGACTCCTTGGTGCGCTAATTTTTTTGTTCACGAGTGTACATAAAGATATTTGAACAAAAAAAAACTATTGCCAAAGAAAAAGAAACATTTTTGTTCGAATTAAGTTTTTTTTATCTTTGAAATGGTTCTGGAATCAATAATTACCATAGCAAACCTAATACATTCTCCAGGAGCCGGTATAACTTTTTAGTGTGGCACTTTTCAGTTGGATATTAATTGCCACAATGCTATTTTGACGTCCAGTTTCCTTCTTAGATAGAGGTACCTAAGCTTTTCCGATGCAAAAAATTGACCTAGGAATTTTAATTTTACCGAGAGCATCCAAAACAGGCAATCTAGTGATCTTTCTCACTCCGCATATAATCATGCGATATGGAAGCAATTTTTTGCATCATGAAAATTCTCTGACTTGCGCCGTGCTCGAATGCACAAATTTTGGTAAATAAGACCAGAGTCGAACTAACTACGCTGTCCAGCCGGCAAAACGAATAAAGTAAGATTGGTATTTACGGATTACACTAGAACGTCGTTCATCCTAACTTTTATTATCCGGAGCGTCAAATATCTGGACCAGGTTTCTTTTAGGGAGGGGGGTTGCCAACTACATGTACTGTATATGCATACGTTTTTGAACAGTGCAATGTTCAACAGTTGTTTCGTGTGAGGACATAAGTGACGGGAAATCCCAAGGTCAAGGATATTTGAGTAGTTTTAGATTTAGAAGACGAAAAGAGCTTCAATGAGAGACGACTACAGGGAGGTGGTTACTAACTATGTCCAATCGATCCTAGGATTTCAAGAATGCGAAGAAAAAGATGTAGAAACCTGGATGGCATGCGATGCAGAAGGCTGTGGATTTCAATTGCTAAATGATGACGAGATTGGAACTTCCATGCAAGAAGAATCCAACCCTGTCGACGATTAAACATATGAAGACGAAGACAACAACAACAACGAAAGTAACAAGGGTCCATCAAATGCTGGCACGTTTTCTGCGCTAGAGGCAGCTATCTTGTGGTACGAACAACAATCAGAGTGCTGTCCTAGTCAATTACTGCTGCTCAAGAGAAATAGAGACATGGCAGCGAAAAGACGAAGGTGTACAATGGTACAGCAAAAAATAAGTGATTTTCCACAATAAAGGGAAAATTGTGATATTTTGCACCTATTTTGCTTTTTCTTCAAACACGTTTCCTGCATGTAATGATTTTCAATACTTGTATTGTGTCTGATGTCATACATTGCATGGATGGCATTCGATTTTCGGTTATCCGAACAATCACGTATCCGAACGGTGTCCGGTCCCAATTGATTCGGATAAACGACGTTCTACTGTATACCGTTGATGAATTTCGTCGAATCCAAGAACATCATCAAATGCCGTAAAATGCAGCCAATAGTGTAAATCCTTTCTTTTGAGTGTCCAAACACATTAAAATATGCTAGAAAACAACCACTTTTACTGTACCGTCTCTGATCATGTTAAAACACAATATTTTTGATTACACATGCTCGAAAAAATAACATTGTGCATAATTTATAGTCTTCTCGTATTTTGTTGGTAAAATTAATTACAATTTGAGATCTATTTTCTGCAAAAGAAAAACGGCTGGTAAAACGTTAAAACATCGCAGATCTGCACGACAGCATGTAAATTCATTCTTAGGCGAATTTATGAGGCATAATTCAGTGTGGGGTTATTTTGAGTTTTGTTAGACGCAGATTTTATGCGTGAGAGCCCTTAGCCATACGACACACACAAGGAGCTGGCAAATCATTTGCGTCCAAACACATGTTAAAGTATTCGAATCAGATCCATCAACAGCTGTTGTGATACGCTGTGTAGTGTCACTGCGATACCCTTCACCACTTGCGAAGTGAAATGAAGAGACCCAAATCTTCATGAATAAATATATCGATTTTTGTAAATAGCATTTATTACTCACTTATTCGCTCACATGTTAAAACGACAGCACGCTAGTCGTGTTGGATTCTTGTGACTAATAAATGTTTTGTTTCACACACACACAACGAGTTTTATTTATATCTATGCCAAATTGGACTGTCATCATTAATCGACCAGACTGAAACACCCACGCTTGGTGACCCGAACGGTATTTCAACACGCAACCTTCTGTAAATAGTATGACGTCGCTGCGATATCCCTTACCACTTGAGAAGTGAAATGAACAGCCCATACGCTATTTCAACAGGAATGGAAGGCAGGAATATTTTACCCTTTACGTATCCCTACAGATATCCCCAGGTCATAAGTCCGGATTTCTGGGTAAGGAGCATGATGTAGTCCCCTGCTTGACCAACCTATACGGGAGGAAGATACTCATCGAGGTAAGTGTGATGGTGCTCCATCCAATTGAATAATGCAGTTGTCAATGCCTCCTGCAACACTGGCATCAACCAAAGAGTTAGAATATCTAAAAAAGTGTCTTCCGTGTCTTTAATGCTGAATTCAAGATCTCAAAAAGTCTTTTCCACTGCAGACGCCGCCATTTCGACTGACTAGTCACAGGATACCCATGCTATTACCTACGTCACTTTCGTCAGAGTGAGACACAAACTTTTAAGAGTACCTCTACCTTAAGGTTAGCTGAGTCGGTGCGTGTCCTTGACTGTTCTGTTCTACAGCACTTGGAAAGTATATACTTCTTTATGAATCATCCTATTCTTGGACTTTAAAATTATATTTTAAAAAATAATTTCGGGGAACCTTCTTTAAGAGAAAAAATATTTTTATGAAATAATCCCAATGTATTTACTTCGAAATTAGTGGTACAGTAAAACCTGTTCTTGTGTGGTCCTTTTTCATGTGATTTTGTTTTTGTGTGATCTTTTTTCATGCGGTATATGACGAAACTTTCAATGGCAGTGGCATTATCAGTAATTTGATAGATTATGAAGACTGACAAGATAAGAAACGGATTCTTTGAGAGCAAATAAAATATATGCAGGGATCTCTCTTTTCTTTTAAAATCGATATCAATTCCGAAAGGATTTAGATTTCAAAAAGAGCTTCGATCATGCATATCTAAATATCGTGACGTTTACAAGCAACAGATCAACCGTCGTCACAAAAACTTATCACTTACTTACTGTTGCCAAAAAATAAATCAATTGAAATTGTATCTTCAAGTGATGAAAGCGAATTCGAAATAATTCAACACAGGAAGATGCGGGTTTTGGGTTACGATGAGAAGCAATGAATTATGCATGAGCATTTTGCAAGATTCTCCATGTATACAATGAGAAAACAAATGTTTTTAAAATGTTTCCATGAGGAATTTAATTATTTGTTTTGTATGGAATTCTCATAAATTTCGTAAATAACTGACATATCTTTAAGTGCTTTTATGCGCGGTCCCTTTCCACCGTATAAAAAATTTCTGTAGTATGTCTACAAGATTGTTAGTTCTATGTAAGTATTTATGAAATAAAGGGTGTTTTTTTAGAGGTATAGAACTTTAAATTGCAATAAAACAACGATGTATTATTCGATTGACATGAATTTTTTTTATTCGAAAGATAATCTTGTGGCATTACATTTTAAATATGATTTCTGGCATAGGACTGCCACGGCTGGCTCGGATGTACTCCAACCTGGATGTCTAATTTTCGATGACTTTTTCCAACATTTGTGGCCGTATATCGGCAATAACACGGCGAATGTTGTCTTCCAAATGGTCAAGCGTTTGTGGCTTATCCGCATAGACCAATGACTTTACATAGCTCCACAGAAAATAGTCTAGCGGTGTTAAATCACAAGATCTTGGAGGCCAATTCACAGGTCCAAAACGTGAAATTAGGCGGTTACCAAACGTGTCTTTCAATAAATCGATTGTGGCACGAGCTGTGTGACCTATTGCGCCGTCTTGTTGGAACCACAGCTCCTGGACATCATGATTGTTCAATTCAGGAATGAAAAAGTTAGTAATCATGGCTCTGTACCAATCACCATTGACTGTAACGTTGTGGCCTTCATCGTTTTTGAAGAAGTACGGACCAATGATTCCACCAGCCCATAAAGCGCACCAAATAGTCAGTTTTTCTGGATGTAACGGTGTTTCGACATACACTTGTGGATTAGCTTCACTCCAAATGCGGCAGTTTTGTTTGTTGACGTAGCCATTCAACCAAAAGTGCGCTTCATCGCTAAACAAAATTCGCTTATGAAAATCGGGAACAATGGCAATCTCGTTTTGGGCCCATTCGACGAATCTACGCCTTGCTTGATCATATTTAAAATGTAATGCCACAAGATTATCTTTCGAATAAAAAAAATCCATGTCAATCGAATAATACATCGTTGTTTTATTGCAATTTAAAGTTCTATACCTCTAAAAAAACATCCTTTATATTCGCATGGTTTTTTGGTGTAGTTATTCTTACGCACTCCCCCTATCTACCACACAAAAACAGGTTCTACTGTAACTAGTGGCATCCTTTTTTTTTAGAAAAAAATTCTGATATTCGCAATAACTTAGTTATTTATTTCTATTTGTACAATGATGGTTAGATGTTTAAATAAGGCTCTATAGTTCTGTGAGAAATTTCCATGGAATGTTAATTACCAGCTTACCCTTTTCCAGAAAAGATCCTAATATAATCTTTTTGATTCGTTCGTCGTACAAATCTAACGCAAGTACGTCTGTGAAACTGTTCAAAAGCTTGATAAATGAGATTTTGGATTCCGTCTGAAAAAAGAACACAAATATTTTTCTAAGCCTAGTTAATAGTAATTTCTTTTCACTGTGATACTAAAAATACAAGAGCTGAAAAATTATAGTTTTAAAAAACTAAAGAACACACTTTTACGGTTAATCGAACTAAAAAGTAAAAATTTAATTCTTAATATAAGATTATAATATGATTAACAAGATAATTATATATATTTATATATATATATATATGTCATGGTGGTAAAAGCGTGGGGGCTCTATATCAACTGTTATAATTTCTTACTAGTTCTATTCCGAAATGCTGAGTTAGTCTAAAAATGTAGTACAAAGCACCCCACGCTTTTACCCAATCACATTAATTTTCTCGTTAGTCATTTTATTCTTATATTCAGATTTTTTTTTAAATTTTTAGTTCGATTAACTATGAAAGCGTATTTTTTAGTTTTTTTAAACTATAAAATTTATTTTTCATCTTTAGTTCTCTCAACAATAAAAGCATGTATTTTTAGTTTTTTAAACTATCATTTATTCATTGATGAACTAATCTTAAATGCGCCATTTTTTTAGAATCTGTGGAATACCCATTAGCTTCCTATCAGTGCGCCTAGAAAGATACGACCTGGTTTATTTTTTTCCCATTCACAAGTCTTTTTTTATATACCCATTTTCAAAAACCTAGACTTTTGTTTATATTATTATAAGAAATTGCTGACGCAAACGTTTGAACTTAATATTTTAGTCGTCAGATCTGGAAGTGGGATCTGTAATTAGTCGCCAAATCAGGAAAGGACATATGGAATTAGTCGCCAAATCTGGAAATGGTATATGGAATTAGTCGCCAAATTTGAAAATCGTTATTAATGATGATCCTGATCAAGACATTGCATTGGAACAAAATTATTAAATTATTGTATTGTCATCGGTCCTTGACAAGTGTGAAAATTTTTGAATTAATCTGACTTTTTAAAGAGGGTAAAATTCGAGTTCAAGTTTCCGTTACATACAACTAAAGCTTATAAAAGAGTGTTGAAAAAGAATTGCGAAGAGACACCTATTAAAAATTTTTGCAAAGGTCGCATCGGAAAAATAATAGAAGCAATTTCGATTTGAACTTATATATTCCGTCATCGTAGGTCCATTATAATTTCCATTAATATTTCACAAACATGATAAAACAAAGATAGGACATGCATGCTTCTCTCACTAATTTTGGAAATGAAGTAAAATTTCTTATATGAATCAACACAATGATGAATTGGGTTTTTCTTTAAATTTAATAAATGCAATCCTTTTTCATTTGAGTATAAATAACGAAAATAAAAGAGTTTTACACACTTACGACTGGATCGATCTATGACGAAAGGAACAATAGCTTTGTCCAACCGTTTAAACCAACGGAACTTTGTATCCCTGACGCCAGCCTGGAACATCAAAAAAATGTTTAATCTTACAAGAAATTTATTTCTTACTTGTACTTTCTTAATAACACACTTCTGTAATACATTCAATAATTTTCATTCCAAAAAAGCCTTAAATCTACATATATATGTAAAACAGCTTTTATACATAAATTTAGTAATTTACAATAAAATGTGTATACCGACGGTATCTATTAACGAATTTAAGACACTAAAAGAACTTTTTAAAAAACTAAGTACAATAAAATTGAAGATATGTTCTTAATAAAATCAATAAAAAAAACACTTTCTGTGCAAAATCTCATGAATATGGTGCATACTGTACATGCAGTAATAATACTGGGTATATGGGCCCCTAGCAACCGGTAGTGTAGATGTGGAATTGAATCTTAACTTTTTCATGCTGGAAGACGGAGGCTCTTGATTGGCCGAGCCAATTGTTCGAAAAGGTTCATTTTTGTGGTGTAATTTTGGGTGCTTGTGGGAGAGAGCTGTGTGTGTGTGCGAGCGTGCGTGCGTGAGATAGATAGATAGAGAGAATGGACGCTCTCTGACTGGATCTTAGTGCGTGAGGAAATTGACTCTCATTTGCTGCTAATGGGTCTAAGTATAAGATAGATAGGGTGGGACATGTACAGTAGAAGGAGGTACAAAATACAAAATATAGAAAGTTAAAAATTTAGCAATTAAAAGTGCAATAATTAAAATTGCACTGACAAATTAAAAATTAAGCAGTGTTATAAGAGTCAATATAAATATTCTTTTCGTTATTTTAGTATTTATATTAGCATTATATTCATTTAAGTTAAGCATATTGATGTTATTAGTAACAGGTAGCGAAACGAAGAAGTTCTTAGCAATTTTTTAAATGTGAGATTTAAAATTATTGATTTTGATAGCTTTCCGGATGTCGTCGTCTCTCATATAACGAGTGGCTATGACAATCATCCGGATAGTAGAGTTTTATAAAGTATCTAATATATTAATCCTAGATTTAGAGGCGTATCACCATACTGTACAAGCATACGCTATGATGGGCTGTACAGACAAGCACTTTGTTTTCTGTACTTACTTGAGAATTCTGGCACATTTAGGCGAATAATTCAAACATTATTTTCCGGAATCTCTCTCATGTGTGTACGATGTGTTGTTTCCAAGTAAGGTGCTTATCAAAAACAGTTCCGAAATATTTAATATCATGAGATTATTGTATAGGTGTATTGTATATGGTTGGTGGAGGTAGATTTGTGAAATTTCCAATGTGAAACACTGCTGATATATAGACCAAGATTTACATCAGTCAGAAAACAAACCCTAAAAATAAATAATTCAAGGACGAATGAAAATTAAAAGCTCAGTTTGCCCAAAGAAATAAAAAAAATTATCCAGTTTTTCGTTTGTTTTCACAAAATAAAAAAAATGTTTGAATGGCTTTTTCTGCACACTTTATACGTGCTAAAAATGTCATTGTGCACAGTGGGCTGTATCAACTTAATGAACCTGTTTGAATTTTTTTCTATTTATTCCAGTTGCCATTCGTTTCCTGCAGGCAGTCGAGTGAGATTCCGTTATACACGTGCGTCAGACTTATATTCCTCTAAAGAGATGACCAAACGACTTAAACAGAGGACCTGCATCAGTTTTTTGTCAAAATCATGGTGTTTTTCTAAGTGAAACAATCCGTAAGATTCAGTAAGTGTTTGCTATGGAGGCCACGTAAATTAAGAAAGAGGTAAATCGATTAAAAAATCATCGCTCATTGGTAGCGATTGACTAGCGTTTTGGATTCCAAAAACCGCTCGAAATACAGCTGTTGTTAAGGCTGTTTTCAGTTAATGTTAAAGAATAAGGATCAAACGGGAAGCACATTTGGGGACAGGAAAAAGTTCCAATAATAATAAAAATTTTTAGGGATATAAAGAAAATAATTATTTAAAGAATAGTGTTCTTTTAATTTTAATTTTTCAAAAAATACGCAGTAATCAGCATTATTGAAAAATGAAATTTGAATTTTCTATGTTAAAGTATAGGAGGTGAAAACGCGAAACACATTTTAACACAAAAAAAATTTATTTTTTCGAGTAGTATTAAATAGTATATAAGAAAACATGCTTCCCTCTTTTGACTGGTATAGCCAGAATTATGTTTTATGCTTTTATTAATTAACTGTATTTAAGTTTTAAGTTGATTCTGAATGATTTTTGAAGTAGTTCGGACTATCTCAAACAGATGGCGCCCCTACGGTTTGAAAGGCGAATTTATTTTTGTATATGAATACTTATTTTTGGCGATATCTTTCCAAAATATAGTCGCCAGCTCTGAAATTATGGTAACTTGGAAATTGGGACAAATAGTGGTCAATGAGAAAAGATTTATGATGTACAGAGATTTAACATCTGAAATCGAATGAACTTTCCTATTTAGGAATGTTTTAAATATTTTCTGCATGTGTGATTTAAAAAAACTCATTTATATCGATAATTTATAATTATGCTGCCTAGATTTTTTTTCTTTTATTTGTTATTGTAGAAATGTCTATAAAAATATTTAAATTCTGTGAAGCGACTGAATGTAGAATTGAAAGTATACTTAGTTTATACTTGACCAAAAGTTGTAAATTAACTAAAGAGAGAACACAAATTACCACTCCTTGAAGCTCACAAATTAAAATTTTAATCTAATTATTGTAATACAATTACTTATTATTTTCTTTTAACTAAAAAATAATTTTTTTTCCACCAAATAGATTTTATATTTTACGTAAGACTTTACCATAAAACATTGGAACAATTATTAAGAAAATCTTGTTTTCTAATTTAATTAGCAGAAACTTATTTTTTCAATTAATTATGCTCAGTTTCTAAGCTGCAACTAAATTCTAAGCACATTTTTGTGAAAAAAAAATTAAAAATAGAGTAAAATATGTTATTGATGTATGATACATGTACAAATTAAAAAATGTGGCTTTGATTCGAATAAATATGGCAGAATCGCGATTTTAAAGTCTCTGTATCTAAGTTTGCCTTTTTCTATTAAAAATAACTATCTGGCATTTTCTAACATTAAACGTTTTCACACACACACAATAATCTGGTCAAATTCTTAACTAAATTTTTAATATGATAGATGCTGTGATTTCTTTGCTCAATACATTTTACACATATCAAATTTAGAATTAAAATTAATTCAAAATACATCCATTTTAGTTAAATATATGATAACATTTTTAAGTAGTAAAATTTTTTTTTAACTTTTTTATGTGTAAAGAAATACACTCTGTCGCAAAAAAATATATGCACCCAGAAGAAATCAAGCTACAATCACGAAACTCGGCAAGAATGTAGTCTGGTAAGAGATATGCAAATGATTAAAATTTCGAAGCCAATGAGACAAGGCTAAATGTGCTATGCGCATATTAGTTGCGCAACTGGGAGAGTTTAAAAGCATGAGTACGAGCGCCGTACGGCTATCCAAACGAAACTGATGACTTTGATAGACGATATTGAGACTTAGGATGCCTCTAAGACGTAACCGGCGGCAGTAAGAAAAGCTGACGGACTTTGATAGGGGCCGTATAATAGACCTCAGAGAAGCAGGTTGGTCGAATAGACGTATCGGTCGCCACCTCGGTCGGAGCGATATGGTAGTTGCTCGGTGTTGGCAACAGTGGATCACAGAAGGTAGAGTGTACCGTCGCGGAGGGTCAGGACGTCCCAGGAACACAAATGATCGCGAGGATCGTGCAATCAGAAGAGTGGCCACTTCGGCACCAACAACGTCGCTAGCATCGATTCAACGCCACTTACCTCCTTCCAGACATCCAGTGTCATCAAGAGAAACCATAAGGAGACGACTGACCGAAGTTGGCTTGAGGAGCCGACGTCCGCTAAGACGCTTACCACTGACCCCACATCATAGGCAGTGTCGACTGGATTTTTGCCGACCTCGGGCAACTTGGAGTGTGACGGACTGGAGACGTGTCATCTTCAGTGATGAATCCCGATTCAGTCTCAGTGCTGATGACCACCGCACACGTGTCTGGAGGCGCACCGGCCAGCAGTCCGATCCGGCATTTATTGTCGAGCGGCATACAGCAATTTCACAAGGTGTGACAGTGTGGGGAGCAATTTCTTGGGACACACGATCATCTTTATTGGTCCTTCAAGGCACTTTGACAGCTCGCAGATACATGGACGATATTTTAACGCCGATTGTGCTACCCATGCTATCAAGTCGCCCAGGTGCCATTTATCAACAGGATAATGCTCGTCCACATACTGCTCGACTCTCCCAACAATGTCTTCAAGGATATGACGTCCTACCATGGCCTGCCAGGTCACCAGATCTTTCGCCAATAGAATATGTCTGGGACGCGCTGGGAAGGCAACTGCAGCCGTCCCGAGATACAGGAGAATTAACTGCGCAGATGCAAAGACTATGGCAGGATCTTCCACAGGGGGTCATAAGTGATCTAATTGAATCGATGCCACGCCGAATTTCGGCTTGTATAGCTGCCAGAAGTGGCTTTACTACTTACTGATTTTTAACCTTTTTGCAAGATGTAACCGCTTAATAAAATGATATTTTGTTCTGAATTTTTAATCATTGTTTATTTTCATATACACTACATGCTTACCAAATTTCGTGAATGTAGCTCAATTTCTTCTGGGTGCATATATTTTTTTGCGACAGAGTGTATATATGTGGGGGTATAACCATATGAACATATATTTGCTGCTCATTGTAGTTTTTTCTTTTAGTATTATAGTTAAAATATTGATTTTTATTACTAGTTTATTTTTATTTTTAAATTAGAAAATAAAGCATTCACAAAAAGATAATCTGCTGAATAAACTTCTAAAAACACTAGTTTTATAAAAGAAATTAAACCTTAATTTTCTAAATATTTAAACGGTGTTTTAATTTTTAAACGCAAATATACAAAATTTTAAATTTTAGTTAACTTCTAAAATGAATTATCTATTTTATAAACGAAAGAAAAATATAACTCTAATAATTAATAATGTTTGCTTAATCTCGCAATTGTGAATCGAATTGCTCGGTTTTAAAATGTTAAGAAGTTTTACATTTATCATTTTTTCCATTATTCATTTGCTCAGAAAATCTCATAATCAGTTATGAGCTGTTAACATCTTTTTTTTTTTCGGGGGATATTGAATATATCCGCTAGAAAACTTAAGTCAATCTAATTATTACAAAGCTGTTTTACCATAAATTATTGTTTTAAGCAATCTATTACTCAGTATAATTGCTATATGATAAATTACTTTGTTTAATTGCAGTTTTGTTATCTACAAAACTGCTTAGCGTCCTTCCAAAGGCATCTTCTCATGTCATGATGTCAATATCTCACGTTATTTTTCAAGCACTTAGTTTATTTTTTTAATTTTAAATTTTTATTTCTATTAGTCTCCTTAAATTATTTTTTTACTTTTAAATACTATTTTTTAATAAACGGCAAGAGTCAAGGACGTAGCTACCACCGATCAGCCGTATCAATGATACGGGGCTCCCCACAAGCTATGGGGGCCCCAACATGTGTAGCTACAGTCCAACTAACAGGGTCCTGATATATGAAAAGGACCCCGGAGAAATTTTAAAACAGGACCCCCTCAGAACTAGCTACGCCAATGACAAGAATCATAACATCCTCACTCAAAATCCTGATAATAAGAGGTTATAGCTTGGAAGAACTAAGTACTCTGGTCATCCACCCCACGACGTATAATATCTCATGGGAATTTCATTCAGAGGGGACCAGAAAACACTTGTTGGTTCAAAGTCTTTAGGAAATAAAAGTATAAACCAGAAAGGAGAGAAATAGGAAACTTTTATAGCTATGTTCTAAAACAGAAAAGAGAGGAAGAAGCCGTAGGAGGGATGTGTGAGGAAGGTCCCAACTTTTTCGGTGATTTTTGACGTCATCTGATTGGATGGTGTTGGATAACCTATCTGACCAAAGTAAAATACGGTGGTCATCTTAGTCACTATTGAAATTTAGAGAAGGAATTTTTACTTCTTACAGGGCATATTGCAGTTCAGCTTCTTTTTTTAATATTGTTGGATATATTAAAAAGGATGGGTGGTATCAATATGCTGAAAGATCAAAATATATCGCATCTCATGAGACCATGAGAAAGAATCGACTTGTACTGCTACGATATGAGAGACTACGTAATGTTACACCCATATGAATGCAAATGAAGATCTAAGTGATCTAATTCGAAGGATTGTTAAAGAAGAAATCGAGATAATACTCCCACGGATTGTAACATGCATAAACGACGGGCCAAGCGATTTAGAATTCATTAAGCGAGAAGTTCGAAGCAATTTGACCCCATTCACTCGAGAAAAACCTGCACCTTCTCCTTTCAGAACTAAAAAAGGGCTGGCGAAAGTTCCTGGAGACCAAGGCCAAGACCTCGACTAGAAAATTGACCAACTCAACAAGATACCGGAAGAAAGACTAACCTTCGGCGTACTTCAGATAACGTACCAATTTGCTTTCATTGTGGACGACCGGGTCACGTGACAAGATATCGCCGTGATAGACGACGAGTTTTTAGCGCAGCAAGACAAAGAAGGCAATTAGACCAGTACGAAAGCTGGGATTCTGACTTTGTTTCTGATCATGACCGCGATCCTGAATCTAACTACCAGCGTTATAGAAGTAATTCGCTGTACCGTAGACGCAATCTACAACGTCTCCAATCAAGATCTCCATCTCGTCGCTGACCTGTTGGAATCGGTGAGGAAAACTAAGACTTGTGACCTGCGTGGGAGGTAAGGCCGCAATAAATGAAAACTCTCCAGTATTCATGATCGCTAAACTAGTCAAAACTTTGTATCCGTCGCTGCATTGGGCATGTTGTTAATGCTTTGGTTGATTCAGGAGCTGATTATTCAGTAGTTTTCGAACAGTTATGCACACAACTAAGAACGCTCATGTTCTCAGAACACAACCCGATTCTTCGAACTGCCTGTGGTTAAGTTGTAGAGGCTATTGGACGATGCATGTTACGAGTGAATTTGAATGGAGTGGTGCAAACTTTCGAATTTTTGGTATTCCAGCAATGCAATCATGACCTCATATTGGGATGAGACGTTTTCAAAGCAACTGATGACATTATTGATTGCGGATCCGGCGAATTTCAGGTTGGAGAAGTCTCACCAAATGAATGATGTAAATTCTGGTTTATATGCAGTCTATTACGTTGTTCTTCCAGGAAACTCTAAAGGGCTGCGGTAGCCCAGTGGTTAAGGTATCCAACCATGGCAGGCATGTCATGAGTTCGATCCAAGTACCACTAAAGACCCGCCGTGTAGGGCAGTGATGCACGTTAAATCTGTCGAGAGCTGAAACGTCCTCCCGTTGCTGTGGTGTGGTAGTTAGGAGAGGGGGGTGCCAGCTCAGGTGTCGTCCACGTCACTTGACCATGGTTCAAAATTACGTGGTCCGTCGCCAAAAGCCCTCGTGTAGCTGAACAGTGCGACGTTAATATTAACTCAACCCAGGAAACTCTATAAGAAAGATTTCCGCGTTGTCTAAAGCCCACCAGACCTTAAAAAATGTTATAGTTACAAGAATGAAGAATTTGGAATAGAGTAAATAGCTAAGAGTCCCAAAGCTACACTTGCCACACTCCCGAATGGTAAAATAGATATTTGGATTAATAACAGTTCCTCTCATCCACAGATAATACCAGCTGGCAACTGTATAGCCGAAATGACGGAAATTGAGGATGGAGTGGTAAGTACTTTCAATGGGAATGCTGACAAAATAAATTAGTGGAGGCGTCCTAGACAGTCAGTGGAAGAATTCAAAAGATATAACAAGAATACCACCACACAATCTTCAGTTGAAGATTGGTCCACTGGTTATTTTGCTGCGTAATTTAAATCCACCTAGATTATGCAAAGGTACATGTTCATTCATCAAAAGAGTTACTGGGAAACTTCTTGAAACTAACACTTTGACTGTACAGTTTAAAGAAGAAATTGTCCTGTTTGCCACGGGTTTCTATCAATATCGACAGAATCTTCAATACCATTCAAAAGACTTCGATTCCCGATTCGTTTGGTTTTCGCTATGGCCATAAATAAATTCAAAGCCAAATAATGTCCATTTGATGCTTAGACTATGAAAATCCATGTTACTCGAATGGGCAACTATATGTTGCATGCTCACGTGGGGGAAACCGTCGAATCTATTTGAGTTAGCAAAAGACGAGTTACTGAAAAGTATTGTGCATCGTTTAGAGATTAGTTATATTAAACTTATTTAATGTTATATACACTCATGTCCATAAATTAAGGTTAATTCAGAATCACAAAAAAATTGAACTCTAAAATAAAAATTTCACCAGTAGAATTGTCGCACACATCTTGAAGAATATGCAAATAACAGGAAACCACCCGATGGCGCGGATAGTACGTCACAATGACGAGAGTGTAAGAGAGGGGTATATAAGGAATGGTGGCAAAAAAGTAAAATTGTTCACAAGCGCTTTAAAAGCCTTTCAGTGCAATAACCGCATAGTTATGGCACATTGGAAGCATTTGGATGATTTTTACGTGGTAGAATTTTTGGACGACTGGAATGTAGACGAACCCAGCTGGAAGTATCCGAGGAACTTGGAATCACCCAGAGTGTCATCTCCGGGCTTTGGCAACGATTCCAAGATGATGGTAATGTGAGTAGATGTTACAGCGCAGGTCGCTCCCGAGTTACAACGCCGAATGAGAACCGGTATTTGGCAGTTACTGCCAAAAGAAGCAGACGGATCACAGCATCAGACCTGTCTCGTCAGTTCTCTTCTGCTAACGGTACGACAGTTTCAAGGCAGACCGAGTAAAAACGCTTAGGGCACATTTTTCTATATGCTCGTAGGCCTGTCAGATGTGTTCCAATTACCGCAACTCATTGTCGCCTGCGATTAACCTGGAGTACAGAGCATTCATTGTGGATACCACAACAGTGGTCTTCTGCGATGTTTCCCGACGAGTCCAAGTTTAGTTTGCAGTCTGATTCTCGCCGGACTTTAATATGGAGAGCGCCAGGTACCCGTTACCACCAAGAGAACACCATTGAAGGACACCGTTTCGGTGGTGCAGGATGGCTCGTTTTGGGAGGAATTATTCTTGGTTCCAGAACTGACCTGCATGTTCAGAGTGTAACGAAGACAGGCCACATCTATCGGGATGTCATTCTGGAACAACATGTACGTTTTTTGGGGGGCGTCATGGGTGCTGAATTTCTGTTTATGGATGACAACGCCCGTCCTCACAGTGCAAACATTGTAGACGAATGCCTTCAATCGGAGGATATCACCCGTATGGATTGGTCAGCATACTCACCGGACTAGAATCCAATAGAGCATGTGTGGGATATGCTTGGCCGACGAATTGCAGCCCGTCAATTCCCTCCCACCTGTATACCGGAACTTCGAAGAGCATTGCTTGGTGAGTGGTGTAATATTCCCCAAGATCAGATTGATAATTTGATACTCGACATACCTAGGCGTTGTAAGGCCGGTATTGCATCGTCCGGGAGACATACTCAGTATTGACCATCATACTAACCATGTTATACTATTTTTTGTAAATAGGTTCTCTTTTGCATTTGCTCCAGTGAGTAAATATCATAATTTTTATTAATTATGTCAAACATATAGCATCTTTTTGCTCTTTACCTTTTGTTTAATAAATAGACTTTACAAATAAGTCAAATTTATTTTGCTTCTGTCTCTTTCTTTGCATCAACTTCATTATTCTTAATTTAGGGACATGAGTGTACTTTAAAATGATGTAAAAAAATGTAAAAATTGATATTTAAAACTTCTTATGTAGTTACTTAACAACTTCATAAGCATTTCATGTATTATACTATACTCAAATAGACGATGAATAAAATGCTAAATTTAAAACATTATATTGTTTTATGCTCAATTTCACCTGTCTGAAATTGCAAGCGAAGATTAATTTGACTGCATTGAATGGCTTAGAATAATACTAAATCAACGTTTTAAAACAAAGCCACACCAGCGCGTGGCCGCGGGTCAGCTAGTACATTTATAAACATTTATTATACCACGATAAAAAAATATTAAATTGTCTTTCTTTATGTGTACTAAGAACTAGATTGTGAATATTCCATTGTTTACTCTACCGGGACCAACAAAACAATTTTATTCACGTTAATACATTGTTTTTGCACAACTAAATCGGTTTTTAATGAAAAATCGCCTTTTTTCATTTGTGAAAAAAACACCTATAATGAAGGAGAGGGAACAACTTATTGACATTTAAAAAGATTCGACGGTAAAATCTATATTTAAACAGGAACAGCTCCTAAACTTTAGGTTGCAAATTCATAGGATTTTCCCCACGAATAAAGCGTTGATAACAAATTATCAGAGCTCCATGAGTCGAAAAAGTAAGAAACCCATTTTAGACTTATCTCATGTGGTCAAAATTCAACGCTATTCCCCCTCCAAAAAAGAAGTAGTATTTCGTTTCCCAGTTTTACGCCTGTGACCCTCTTCCCTCTTCAGAGAAAGGGGAGGATTCTATTAAAGGAAATGCGCTTTAGAGAGAAATTTATTGTCTTTTTCGAAATCTTTAGACAAATATTTGTGCCAAAAACCTCGCCTGTACCTACGCCGTATTGCCCGCAAAAAACTAAAAGCGACAGATATAGTATTAAAAATAAAATCTACATATTATGGAATGATTGTTTGAATAACGTCAAACTTTGAAGCTACGCTAAGACTATCGATAACCTCGTAGTTTTGAACTTCTGTCAAGGGACGAAGACAATACCTGAGCTGGCATCCCAGTTTTCAAACTTCCACTTACCCCAACATAAGGGCTTTGAGCCTCGTCTTTCTTTATGGAGGAATTAAATTTAAGGGTTTTAAAATAAAATATAAAAAAAAATAGTATGAGGGAAAAACATAAAAAATAATTTCAGGAAGAGCTTGAAAAAGGTTTTTCTGTGTCCAACACTGTGCGTCTCGGGAACACTAAATGCTTGCGTAAGGGCTGATGCGTGAAAGAGCGACTAGCAGGTCACTCGCATAGTCGGAATGACTAAGAATGAGAACTCTTACGTGGTCAAAAGAGATTCACACCTCTCCCCAAAAAAGAAAAAAATTACCAACATTTCTTTTAGCAGTTTTACGATTCCCTCAGTCCCCCGCGTGTCCCCTTCCGCCGAAAGAGGAGAATGGGTAGAATGGTCATTGGGGCACATGATCTCCGATTAGGTTTTAATCTCCTATCTTCAAAATATGGGGTTGACATTGACAGATAGAGCTTGTCATGATAAATTTCGAGTTGAAAAAAAATAATAAAAGGAAATAAAACTATTAAAATTAAAAATAAAAATGATTGCACTCTGAATTTAAAGAAAAATTGATGGAGCCTTTAATGAATTAAAATGAATAAAATAAGAAATTAAATTTTAAGACGAGAGTATCAATAGCCTGCGTTAGTCGATATTCAATCTCAAGAGAGTAATGAAATCACAAACTTAATCTGGATTGAGAAAGAGAACTTTATTGAGAGAGAAATGAGTACCCGAGAGAGAAATGTATTGCCCGTCTTGGGAATTTTTAGACAAATATTTGTGCCAAAAATTTCGCAATAGCCAGCGCCATCAAGATGTCATGTAAGGTGTTACCTTAATGACCAGTCTTCACCTTAACAAGGTGGAAAATCTGATAGTGAATAATCGTACTTTAATTGTATGAGAGAGTGCTGAACAAGATGAGACTAGAATAGGTTCTTCACGAGCTCTTTTATGTGATCATGCACAGAGCGGCTGCGAATTTTTTCCCAAGCTCCTTCCAAGGGAACAGAAAAACAATATCTTGCAGTTTGTACATGACCTTCTGGACGCTATTAACGCTGAATCTGGCTTCTTGCGGCTTCTGACTGTTCCTAAAAATGAAAATGTCAATCAATAGATATCGTTTTCAGAGTAGAGTTGAGTTAAGGCAGATCACAATGGTAAAGTTGAACACCATTCTAAAAGAAGCCTCCCAGAAAAGTTTTCGGCAGTGAAAGGTATGCTTGGCTAAATGTGTGAAGCCACAAGGAGCTTACTTTGAATCTGATTAGCACCCTAATCTTGCAAAGTAACTAAAATTATTTTTTATGGCCAAATGGTGAATATTGTTTTATCAGACCTTGTGGATGGCACCGATGTACTGTCCAGTATTGTCTGCTGCTATCCGGAAGCGTAAAACCGCATTTTCTACTGTATAAAGTAGCACGAAAAAGAGAATATTACGCACATGGCGTTTTAGGATTTCTTTAAGGTCGGTTAAAGATGTGATGGAATCACAGTAGACCATATCCTTGAGGTATCTCCGCAGCCAAAAGTCGCTAGGATTCAAGTCGGGGATCTCGGAGGTCAATCGGTAGTAAAATACTAGTTGATGATTCTATCGTCAACGAAATGCCGGCGAAGCACTTGTTTCAAACAAGGGGCGATATGTAGAGGAGCAACATCCTGCATAAACATTGTGGTTGTATCACATCTCCATGCCTGAAAAGCCGTAATAATGAATAAGGAAGTGAATCGTTGAAGGTGAAGGTGCATGTCACAGGTTCTACGGCCTCTTTTCGAAAAAAAATCAACCCACAATGGAGGTTTCAGAAAAGCCGCAACATATTGTTACAGGCGAAGAGTGTAAGAGGAAATTTGTAGGAATTAATATGGGTTTGTATCTGTCGAAATACGAAAATTCCGCAAAGTTTTGTTAACAGACACCGTTTTGGTAAAACAATTTCACCAGTAAAGCTCGTTGCTAGAGAGTAAACACCATCTTCTACTACTTGTAAACGAGTATGACTGCTCTTTGCCCTTCATATCTTTATATACCACGGGTTTCAGCGTTATTACTACGGTAACGACATTTGCATATGACAATAGTTTACGTTGCATAACATCATCTAGGGCTGGTTTTTGAAACTCATTGATATTTTCCCTCGATAAAATTCCCATCATTTCATTCTCCCATTACCCAATTTTCAAACAATTCTTCTGCCTAGTTTTCACTACAGATTGCCCAGAAAATTCAAGCTTAATTATGGACACTCGGTATAATATACACTCATTGACAAAAAAATTAGCGCATAAAGAAATAATAGCGGGATCGTAACGAAACTTGGCTGTGTGCTAAATCGTTTACAAAGCAAGAGCTGAGATAGACATGCCATTACGCCATTTTCGAAGACAGTATAAGAAGCTGTCGCAGTTTGAGAGGGGGAGAATCATTGGCATGATGGAAGCTGGGTGGTCAACTACGCGAGTAGTCCATCAATTAGACCGCTCTGATTGTGTTGTAAGGAGGTGTTGGGACCAGTAGATCCGAGAGATGTCATTTACACGAAGACCAGGCTTAGGACGCCCTCGACAGAACAGTCGTTGAGAAAACCGCCCCATCGTAAGAAATGCAAGCGTACAGTCAACTGCTTCTTCGGCCACCATCGAGGTACAGATAGCACTTTCATTAGGGGCCCCTGTGTGTTCTCGAACCATAAGAAGGCGCCCATTACGTGTGCTGCACTTGAAGCCCACCCATCAACGCCTCCGTTTGGAGTGGTGCCGCACATGAGGAAACTGGACTGCTGTGAAATGGAGCCAGGTTGTCTTTAGCGACGCGTGAATCCAGATTCAATCTCAGCAGTGAAGACAGTCGTGTTCGTGTGTGGAAACCCAGTGGTGAACGCCTCAATCCTGCCTTTGCCTTACAGGGGCACACCATTCCCACAGCTGATGTGATGGTATGGGGTGTCATTGCCTTCAATACACGATCACATAGTATTGATCCGTGGCGCCATGACAACCCAGCGGTATGTCCAAGATAACCTGCAATCACATGTATTGCCACTCATGCAATAGCTCCCAGGAGCCATTTTTCAACAAGGCAATGCTCGGTCTCACACGGCAAGCGTGTCACAAGACGGTCTCCAGACTGTTACTATCCTTCCTTGGCTTGCCCGATCCTCAGATTTGTCTCCAATCGAGCATATCTGAGATCATTTGAGACGGCGAGTTGGGCATCTCACGAGTTTGAACGAACTAGAGGCAAGGTTACAGCAAATATGGAACGAAATATCTCAAGACATCACACAAAACTTGCATGTCTCAATGCCTGATCGTACTTTCGTGCTAGAGGAGGTTCAACAGGGTATTAAATTATCCGTTCTTTTGCCTTTTCTCTGAAATAAATGATCTTTTTACTTTGATTTTCTAATCATTTATTTATATCAAATTAGTCATTACGTATGTAAAATTTCGTTTCATTTTGACGGCTCCTTCTTGGGGCACTAATTTTTTTTGTCCATGAGTATATATATATATATATATATATATACAGTCGAACCTCTATTTAACGAAGTCGCTAAATCCAGAAAAGAAGTTCATTATGCGGAAAATTCTTTAAATAGAGATTAATCTTTCAATGTACTTGAGAATGCATATGAAACAAATTTTAAATTCTTAAACACACACATACACTATTTATTATTAGAAAAAGTAATTATATATTCACACTTTTTTCTAATTTAGTATATTCCGGCGGTTTAATTGCTTTAGCTTTAGTTGAGTTAGGCATCTCGTGAAATGAATTCAATGCCATTGATAACCATAGAAAGTGTGCTAAAAGTGAGAATAATTTGAAATGTTCAGAAATATTTTTTAAAATAGCGGCAAGAAATAAATAAATGCTTTTAAATGTGAAATAGCTTCAGATTCCTAATACTCGAACGATACTTGCGTCAGTTTCATTCCATCCATCGGGTAATTTAATGTCCCCTCCGTATAAATTGTTGTCATGAAGAGCAGCTCTTGCAATTTCTAAGAAAGGAAAAACGTTCTATTTATTATTTTAATCATAAGTGAAAAAAATCATGCACTATTTAAAGCCGCATCATATACCGACGTATTATTCCAAGTTTCAGAAAAAAATAATATAATTCTAGAACTTTAACCCTTTAAGCTCATAAGGAATATCAATTATTTTATAAAGAGTATTTTGATCTACGTAAAAGTTTTAATTTTTTTCTATAATCATCTCTCTCTCTCTCTCTCTTGTTTTTTATATTTTTAAAGCTCTAATTTTTTTACGTTTTTTTGTGTTAAAAGTGCGCTTTATACGTCGGATTTTACGACATTTTTTTATCTCTCCATTTTATATACATTAATATGCTCTTAACCAAAATGAGCAAATTACCCTTTCCTGAGTGTGTGCTTTTAATATCTTTTTAGTGTCACATTTTGAATCAATGCGATGACTAATGGCTACGAGTCTCGTATTTCGGAACCAAGTGACGAAGTGATATCTTAACTAGCAAACCACACAAAAAATTGCCGAAACCCATTTCATACGGCTGGACTATGGCTATACATTGCGGGGATACATCGTGGATCCTAACATGACTTGGGATCCAAGTTAATGAGACAACCTACCAAAAAGCCAAGCAGGAAGCTGAATCGTCTCAACCTCAAATCTCCTTGACCTTCAGAAGAGCAAAAAGCATGATAACCACATACATTGACAAATTTACTGCCACAACACATGAAATCAAGAGTCTTGGAAAGCTTTGGGGGATCCTGACCTCTGTGGGTCCTATCCCAAGGCACCTGGAGAGAGCCGAGACCATTGACCGGATTAGCCTTACCACCAAACAAGACTTCCTGGGAGTAAACCATCATTGACTTGGCCTGGCTGCTGACGAGATCTGCCCACTCTGCGGCCATGCCAGGGTGGATGGCGATCTCTAGCTCTAATGATCTGGACTCGATGAATACCCTACTGACGTCATTGTCAGTCGGTACAGAGAAGGCGAAGAGGCAAATGGTCAAGAAGCCAAGCACTGGCGTTGGACAGATAAATAAATAGATAACAAACCCCACACGAAACTTCGACAACGTGAAAGGACGTTTTTTTGTCTCTACAGTTTTAACGTGCATTTTTTCCTATAAGAAAGAGGAGGCTATATCCATATCTGCCACTTCCACTAATGCACTTCTCCAAGAAAACAGATTACGACGAAAAATACAAAGCGTATAACTAACGAACGATATTTTTTTCCAGATAATTAATTCATATGATTTCCACCAAAGATCTTAATTTCGATTTAAAGTATTTGTTAAAATGTTGCAAAGATTGTAAAGGCACAGTACAATCAATTCATCTCAATCTCGAGTCTGAAAAGCGGCAGGGAGTAAAAGCATTTTCAAGCTGATTGGATAGAGATTTTTATCTCCTTATCTATTTCTACTAAGATTTCTGATTTGTTAAAATTAATTTTTTGTATTTGCTACTTGTTATTTTGATTCATTTGCTTTGTTCTGTGTAATTTAAGTCGGCTCAGTGGCTTAGAGATAGCGTACCCGCCTCTAAGCCAAAGGCAGTGTGCTCGATCCGGCCGGAGTCGATAGATTTTTTGTATACGAATAGTGTAGGCACACATGTCATATGATTATGAGGCCCTTTAGCATAAATGTGGTTCTGGTAATCTCGGGGAAATTAAATCGTGGCAAAATTTCTGCATCCGACGAGATATAGTATTAAAATTAATTCATGAGTCCAAATTTGGTAGTGATATCCACCACTAGATGGTACTAACAATGAAATGGCTTTCACACCCGGAATCTTGTCTTGTCTGCAAGGGTTCAGCTGCCAAAATGCAGCCCATTTGAAAGAAAAATATTAAAATAAGAATAACAGTCATCCTCTTATTGTGAATCCTCAATAAAGGGGTTTTAAAACTTTTCAATGATGTGTGTTCAGTAGAAACTGATTTCAGATAACACTTTATGGTTATATTTTCTAACTTTGAACACTTACTCATGGATTTTACTTTCAAATAATTTCTTTGAAGATAAACAAGTCTTGATCAATTTTAATAGCTATCTCACTTCCAAACTTATAGTAGTGCCCCATTTACGCTGTACATGTGTTACAGATTTATATTCGGTAAACCATGCTACAACGTATGCTTGCCCTTGCAGTGAAGCCATTTCGAAACAAGAATGTTGTAAAATGTGAATGTTGCACAATCTACTTTGCATTTCATTAAACACAAAAAACTTGTTTGCCTTATGGAACATAAAATTTGTAAGTGGAAATCTCTGTTTATTTTTAATTAATTTTTGAGAATGTAGTCATATACTCTCCGGATACCCTACATATTTTTACATAAATTATTTCATTTTGAAAATACAAAAAAAATACCATCATTTCCATACATTTTTAATTAAAACAAAATTAATTAATAGCATAAAGTTGTTTCTTTACATTTGAGGATCAACATATTTGGTATAAGCTTCGTTCAATTTTGCTCGACTGTTGTAAAAGATATGAACATTTTCTCTTATTTCTCTCAATAGAAAAATGTATTTATTATTATATATAGTGTATATGGGCTTCGAATGTATATTTATATGCATAGAACTGAATTACAATCTTAAGTGACAAAATAGAAATCGATTTCTATTGTCATTTTCCATTTTCCTTCCTATAAATAGAGTTGGGCTATTTTTTTCTTTGTCTACAAGTTTGTTTCTTTTTGTACAAGATTTAAATACCTTAATTGGACGAATCTTCCAAATTATTTTTAATTATGTTTTTAAATCTTAGAAAAATAGTTGACACTGACGGACAAAATACTTCCTCGATATTTTTTAAATTTGATCGATGCTCCAGTAAGAATATAAAAAAGCAATTAAATTATTATTATTATTAATGGTGAATAAGTTAATTTACGTAAACGTATACATCAAAAATTCAAAAAATTTTGGTGACTCCTAAGATAAGAAATATTACTCTACTGCATGAATTCGAAACTTACCAGCTTCTTCTACTGTCTGAGGTCCGAATTCTGTTGGAACATATTCTGTTTCAGGGCTTATTCCCGGGGACGAACTGTGTGAAAAAACAGTAAACAAACCTAATAATACCTTCAACAACATGTTGGTAACCAAGTTCAATCCATATCGTTGTAAATGTCCAAAATCCCGAATTGCCTTTAAATAGATTCGCCTATCAAAATTATAAATCTCACCTCAGCCCTTTTCACACACTTCTCCAGTTTTTGCATTATGTAATTCATTTTTTCACTTACTCAATATAAAAAATTTTCTTAAAATCTAACTTGAAAAATTATCGAGTTCTGTCATATTTATGCCACACCTTGCAGTTTTTAATGATAAATTTTACTTTTAAGCAATCTTCTACAAATTTGAATATCTAGCAAAAATTTTTGTTTTGCATATTTTTTGGAATGCAGCCATTTCATAAAAATTGTAAAACTAGTTCTTAAACTGTGGGAATTTATCAGAATTAATCAGAATATTTTTTATGAAATGCAATCAAGATAATACTAGTCTATGTGCGTAAACTTGGAGGAAAAATAATTTTTTAATTGATTATTTAATTATATAAATATTGTTGTTATACTAATGAAACATCTTTTCAATAATTTTTCCCGAAACTCTTAAAAATATCCTTCACATAAAATTATATTTTCGCGAATAGTTTGAGTTAAGTCAATTATAAATGCCAAATAAGAGTTCCAGTAATTAAGTTGGTAGAATAATTGCAAGAAAATGCCAATTAATTATTAGAACTAAAAACTATTAGAAAAAATTAAGAATCAGCACTAAGAGTTATTTAGGCAATTAATATATACTCATTGCCATAAAAATTTGAGCACAAAGAAAAAGTCATCAAAATGAAATGAAATTTTGCATATGTAAATACTACTCTGATATAAATAAGTGATTAGAGAAAATCAAAGAAAAGAAATAATTTATTGCAGAAAAAAAGTACAAACTAAAGGAAGTTTTAGTACTCTGTTGGACCCACTGTAGTGCAAATTCACGATGCCATACGAGGGGACATTGAAGCACACAAGTTCCGGTCCTAAGACATCTCGTTTCACAGTTGCTGTAAACGCGCCTCTAATTCGACCAAACGCGTTAGCTGTCCAACTTGCCGTCCCAAATGATCCCAGAAGTACTCGATTTGTGACTAATCTGAGGATCGAGCCGGCCAGGAAAGGGTGGTAATGAGGCAGGAGGCAGTCTTATAACATACTTGTTATGTGTGGGCAAGCATTGTCTTATTAAAAATGTCTCCTGGCATTCCTGCCATGAATGGTAACACATGTCACTGAAGGATGTCATGGACGTACAGCTGCGCTGTCATTGTGCCAAAGGTCAATACTAGGTGTGAGACTGTGTATCGTAAGCAATGGCTCCTCATAACATCAGCTCATCATGTAAGAGCGGTGTGTCGCTCTAAAACGAAGGCAGTAATAAGGCGTTCACCACGGAGCCTCCACATGAACACGAATTGCATCACTGCTCAAATTGAATCTAGAGTAGTCGCTGAAGACGAGATGATTCTATTATTGCAATCCAATCCCGTTGTGTAATACACCACTCCAAATGGAGGCATCGGTGGGTGGCTGTCATTGGCAGCACACTTGATGGACCCAGCGATACCAGATGTCCTTCAGCCAGGCACTTAACGATGATTCGAAAGACACAGAGGCCCGTATTCAATGTGCTGCGTATGTCTGGAGAGTAGCCAACGAAGCAATTTGCTCTACGAGTACGTGTCGTACGTTGTGACTGTCTTCTCGACGACTGGTCTTTTCGAGGGCGTCCTGAGCATGATCGATAGGTAAATGATGTCTCTTCTATCCTCTGGTCTCAACACCTCCTCACAGCTAAATCAGAATAGCCTACTTAACGAGCTACTCGCCAAGCAACTCGCCAAGATGACCACTCAGCTTCCATCATTCCGATGATCCTTCCCTCTAACACTGACAGCTGCTCCTATTTTCTTCTTTGGCGGTGTAATAGCATGTCTACCTCAGCGTTTTCTTTGTCCAAAAATGAAAAACGAATACACAGTCAAGCTCTGCTTACCTGTTTTATACTGCAAGGAGATCGAAGTTCAACGCCCTCTAGTGGCATTATGCAACGCGCAATCACGCTACATTTCTAATCATTAGCATGTATGCCCGGCATGTATCTTCATGCGAAGTTTCGCTATGATCCCACAATTATTTCTTGGTGCACAAATTTTTATGCAATGAGTATATATTGTTAAACTTTTTATTTCATTGTGAGGCATTAATCAAAAACAAGGGGAAAAAACGGTGCACGTTAATTTCAATATGAGTAGTAAGGTATTTCTCTTCGAATTTTTATGTTTTGATATTAAAAAAAATAAAAAGATCAACTTTTATTAGCTCTTAAAATAAAATTTCTTGCTGAGTTGTGACTCAAATAGAACTGCCTTCATTATATTTAGAAAATACTAATGCTAATACCAATTCGAACTGCACTTGGATAACAGACACGTGCAAGTGCTCCCATACTGCTTAAAGTCTAGCCCCCGCTTCATCCATTGCTGTACCTCGAAAAAGGTGGTGACCCAGTCTTTGAGCATTCTCAGATATTTTCATATGTTTACAAATCTAGAACACGCGTTGGTCAAAGCAACAGTCGAACTGCCGCTGTGTTTGGGCAGATCAGGACATGGTAGGCAACATGTGGTCTTGAGTAGTCTTGCTAAAAGATGGCGTCTCTGCTGCCTCGGAGGTAGGGTACCCTTAAGATCTGAGAAAAGCAGAGTAAGCTGTTTAGATAACTTATGCATAAGCATAATGTGTCTGCCTGTTCCATCACCTCAGGTGCAGGACCCGTTGAACAATATTGATGCCAACATGAAACGTACGCTTTCCTCATTGTCTTCATCTGCACTTCTTATATTGCGCACCGAACCAGGACTTGTTTCAAAAGATGAAGTGGTGATACGCTTGTACCCAGTTTTATATTCGGGTTCACTACTCTTGCCACGTGTCTCAGTACTAAAAAGCTAGAAAGCTACTCAATAGTCAAGAAAAGCCGCAATAATGGTCCCCATGGAGACAGTTCTAGCTGCTTTTTAAGTCGTCAAACTGTTCTCGAGTGCTCTTGTCTTTTTTGAAAAAATCCTCTTCCTGACGCAAGGTCCATTATGAGACTGTACTTTCCAGTAAGGCCCATCCGACAGCATGTCTGTTTTCTCGAGCGTTATTGGTGAGGGGCCATTAAGATCCTGCTGGATTGTAAGGGTGCCCTTCTCCTTGATTATCAACGTGAGCTAAAGGTGTAGGAATAAATGAATAACTGGAAGCTGCCATGATCTTAATATGACTTTATTAAGATCTTAAACTTAAACTTCTCTAACAGGTTAGATAATTATAATATCTGTGAGAGAATCTACGGTGGCTAAACACACAATAAATATAAAACCGAAATAACGTAACCCGGACCACTATCAATAACTAACTCGCTTAAGCTCAATTACAAAACTATCACAGATCCAAATAATAATAAATAGTCACTCCTACCTTAATGTCGAATGAAGTAGCGATCAAACTTATCCTAGTTGAAGTTGCGGTGTACTAGATTGTAATGGTATGCACCTTTTTTGACCTAAGGGCTCTCTATCACGTATAACTTCTGTTGGCTGTCACTTAACCTTTCAAAACCTCTTCACGCTTTAATCACGGGCTATCATAACATTCCCCAAATTTCCATACCGCTTACTCTAAACTTCTGTTATTTAAAAGCTTCCTAATTTGCATCTTTCATTCACGCTTTACTTCTTGGTTTGGTTGTAAAAGAGTTGCCATATATTAATTCAGGCCCCAAAGAACCCAAAAGGACATGTTAATGAAAAGACGCGTGATCCCGTCACAGTATGTCTACCCTGAACCCATTCATTCCATATTCTATTAAAACCAATGCGAGTAGTAATAGCGTATAAAATACTAAAGTGTTCCCGCAATAGGCCTTGATCCGGCTGCTATCGTATTCCAAAACTTGTTGGTACGCGGTTCTCTTATACGCATAACCCAATCATCTAAAACATTCAAATGTGATTTCTGAACGAGAAACTCACTGCAAAATTTTCCTTTAATACAAAGTTAGAGATACCATTCCCCCTTCTTTGTTCAGTTGCAACTAAACCATTAGCATCCAGCCCCATTTTCCTTTCATACGAATCTTTACATTTTTATTATGCCTCCTTTATGGTGTTACAATTTTAATAGATAGCAGTGTATAAATTGTACCTGATTACAAACCTGCAATATTGTGTTCCAGTTTCTTAATAACAACAACTTTGAACAGATTAAAATAAGATTTGATCGTAAGGATCTCATAGTACAGATTTAAGTTCGAGACCTTTCTTTTGTGATGTAGAACGTTGCTACCTAAAGGAATTCCTACGACTGGTGAACGTCTACTATATGCTGGAAACTAAACTGTAAGCGTAAGAAAGCTTGGAACGCCCAAAGAAAAATTCGTACTATTTTCTAAGCTTCTTGTAGAGTTCTACTTGCCTGAAAAGTGAGTTACAAGCCTGGGGACGAAAGAGAATTCAATAGAGGCTGACGTTGTCGTCGAATGCCAGAGATCCCTCAAAAAATACTAATATAGAATGTCAAATAAATAGCGCCCACGCTCTGAACAGTCCAATTCCTTGTTGGGAGTATATATAAAAAAAAAAGAACTGTACCAATATGATCAAAAATAACGAGAAAAAGGCGGAAAACAAAGTATGACAGCAAACAAAGTAAATGTTTGGACTGGCGTAACCGGGGACTTAGACCATACCTGTTGAGTAAACAGTTCTCGGTATTTCCATGTGATGATATAACCCAGTTCCTCGATCATATACCCTTAGCGGCAATACTCGGCTTTTCGTTCCAACATGATGAAGATCCAGCGCATTTCTAAACTCCTGTTCGTGATTGGCTGGATATGATATACTCAAGCAGCGGGATCAGACCTGGGGCATTATTCTATAGCTGCTACGATCACCAGATCTCTCACCGTTGGATTTTTTCCCTATTGAGACAACACAAGGAATTGGTGCGTTGAGATGCAGTGATTAACAAAAGATCTTAGTTGCTCGTCTGCATGCTGATGTACTTTGGTGGGCTGCGACGGGAGCACCCGTCCATCCCCCGGCGCACTCAAGCCTGCCTCGATATGCACGGTGGGCACTTTAATCATCTGACCTTGTAAATATTTGGAAATACTTCTGTTGATGTGCCCTATACAGCTACGTTGAGATTGAGTGCCATTTATAGAACAATCTGTATGTCTTTAACGCCATGAAGTTAAATCAGAGGAAAGAATCAATTTAGCTATTTGGCAAAAAATAATAGAGTAACTAGAAGGGGGAAATATTCCATCTGAAATTGTTATTCCAGAGGTTATAGGTGGACAACCGCAAGTAAGTAATAATTCTTCTCGTGACCAAACTTCCAGTGGTAAATAATTTTTGCGTTTTACGAACATTTCGTTTGATATATGAATGCCTTTTGGCTTAAACGATGTGTTATGATAAAGACAAGAAATATTTGTTTCAAATGAATTTCGTGTATCAAGTAAAAAATGTAGAGTTTAATTTAAATGTTTAAATTGTAAAGAACAGCCTGTAACTTCCATGTGTCCAGGTAAGAGAGAAATTCTAAGCTCGAAATTTAATAAAAATAACGACAACAAAAATGAAGATAAAGTACATTTGCAGACAATATACATACAAACTGTATGTCAGGGAAATTTTAATTATTGTTTAAATTTAACATTTTGCATCTGGTATTCAAACTGATCATATTTTAGCTTCATACAATTTTAAGATTCTTTCACCTATCATCTATTTAAGAACACTCTGCCAATAAGGGAATTTCCATCGCTACATTCCTTAAAGAGCATTTAAGACTTTTCGAATTGGGATGCCGTTATTAGCACACCTTGGGCTCCGATACTGACCACGTTTTATAATCAAGTGGATTTAAACCCGATCTTCTGGAGTGAGTGAGTGTTAATTTTTTATGGCGCAAGAGCCAAGTTTGGCAATACTGCGCCACACTTTGAGGGGTGGTATAGGTCACTAAAAATAACTTTTGTGTTGGAATATATGGACGAATGTTCCGCGTTCAGATACACATACACAAAAAATAACACATTAACGGAAACATAAAACATTCATCAGCAGCATACTTAACGAGAGATTTCGAAGAGAAAATTTCAAAACAGTTTTAGAAATTGCATCCATTAACCATCATGTATTCTTGGCAAGATTTATGATGCGATTGCCTGACAGTATTTGCAATAGTTGAAGGCAGCACAGCGGTGTGCCATTGATCAGCAACACCACAGAAAAAGTCATTTGCACTTGAGATTTCAGTCGTTATGGGCATTTCTGCTAATATTGAAAAGGCAGGCATGCATCTAATGAACGATGCTGTTATTGGCAATGGCAAAGCAGCACTACAGATGTATCAGGAACGCTTCCTAATAGACGTATGCCAAACCACAAAATGGGTCCGCGATTGCATCCACTTATGTGAGAAAATAGTTCATTTATCGAACCGCTATTGGAAGAGGTAGTTTGACAAACACAACTGGAAGAAGTTATCCTGGACCATATGGACGAAACACCCGGCACAAGTACAAGGGCTGTAGCATGTCGCCTACATGTCAGTCAACCAGCCGTTTGGACAGTTTTACTGCTGGCTTGTTAAGAGATGCAATTTCTGAAATTGTTTCAATATTTGTTGCACAGAATCACTCAATCACACAGAATCAAGTATGGTGCTAATAAACGTTTTATGTTTCCGTTAACGTTTTATGTTATTTTTTTCTGTTTGTGCCTCAACGCAGCACTTCCGCTCATACATTCCTATACAAAAATTATTTGTTATAGTGAGCTCTACAACCCCTCAAAGTTTGTCCCAGTCTTTTAGAATCTCCCTGTATATTGCAGAGGATTTCTAACAACGAAATTTAAAATCGTTTTTTGCTTTTGAATAACAGCAGATGATCTCAAATTTTTGTACGAGGGTGAGTCGGAAAGTACATTTCCCCTGTCGACTGAGGTCAGAGTTGTGTATGAAAGTCAAAACATAGAATGTGACATTAAAGATATTTTATTTTTCACATGAATACCAAGTACATTGGGGCTTTTGTCATACCACTTGATAAGCTTGAAAAGCCCCCCAAGAAAAAATCAGGGCTTTGTACCTTTTGAGTTCGCTGATTTCCGATTCGAAGTTCTTCCGCTACTCCATCCATGGTAATACGCCAGTTTGCTCTAATCATGTCGTCCATGTTCCTTAAAAAATCATCAACGACATTCTTGGATACATGGAAGTGTCAGTACGATAAGTTCCCTGACAAAACTGATCCCGATACACATGGAACAATGCAGGCCGGTCAGCCTGGAACATCTCATGCGTTAGCTTGAGGATGGCTATGATTTTCTGTTTCGGATTAGACGAGGGATGAATCGTTCATTTCGTACTCGAAGCGAGGTCAAATCAATGAAGTGGGAAAATCCATCATCATCTGTCCGAAAGAAGTTCAAAACAATTCCCTCTGCAGATAAAGTGTTCCTCACAGTTTTCTGAGAAGGCCAAAGAGTTTTGTAGCTGGATTTATCAATGCTATGCGGTATGTGAAAAAGACGCTTTTGAAAAAGTGACCTGAGCTTATATCTGGCGTTCTATTGTGGGATGACAATGCGAGACCACTTTCGACGACGCTAACGGTTAACAATAATGCAACTCGTGTACACCTTCTGTCCTACATTCCTGATCTCGTACCAAGTGACTTTCATCTATTTCCGGTAATGAAGAAAAATCTTGCCTGAAGGCAGGGAAAACTTACTTTCCGATTCACCCTCGTATCAGAACCAAAGCTAGGTACGAAAGAGACCTTGTAATAATGGACTTGTAATGTAATATTAATAATGAACTTGTAACGTACTTGAAATAAATACCTTTCCAACAGGAGAGGGAAACTCATGTTTTTTGGTGAAAGGGAGAAACAGGGACAGTAGGGCATAGTATTTATACTGTAGAAGTTTTCTGAACATAAGGTTTTTGGAGCTTTGTTTTAAATAGAAATCTCGCTAACAATATTAAAAAATTAAAAGTAAATAAAATCAAATTATCTGATACTATCTTTTAAAAAAAGAAGGGGGCCCCGTAGCCTAATGGTCAATATCACGGTATTGTGGCTGGCGTATCAAGATTTCTAGCCTAGTACCACTGAAGACTTGCCGTGTACATAATCCGGGGGAAGTTAAAGATGTCCAGGCTGAATAGTTTTTCCATTGGTGTTATGTTGAAGATAGAAGAAGGGGTACCAGGTCAAGTGTCGTTCTCGTCACTTGTCCATGATTTATAATTGCGAGGTTCGCGGTCTATAGCCCTCATGTGGTTTTACACTGTGAGGTAAATATATCTCTCACTATTTGAATCAAACAGTGCTTTCTTTGTGTATTAGCGATGTTTTTCTTTGAAAAAATTATGGGAACTTGATTCCTTAGTTGTTTGTGATCTTATTGAATATATTTCGAAAAAGCAAGTTTACTATGCAATTGAAAATGCTTCATGAAAAATTAAGCTGTAGTTACGAAGTAGAACTGCCACTGAAATTAATTTCCTTAAATGTACTTAATAAAAAAGTAGCGTTAAAACGACATGGGAAAACTATATTGAAGGTTAAGAATGAGGGTTGTCTTAGAGAATAATAAAAGTTACATTACATGAATGAGAAAATGTAAAGATTAGTGAAAAAAACTTTAGAATAAGAATTAAGTAAAAATGTTATGATATCTTTCACATAGTCCTTCTATAAAGAATGAGAGTAAAAACACTAAAATTATGTTAGTTTTTCATTACATCTCTTTGAGAAAAGAGAAATCCATAATGAAACCAGTATTTAGTTAAAAAATATGATTAAACTACACTGCTTGGTCATTCAAATTGTAACATTATAAGAGAAAGCAAATGCAAAAAGATATTTATTTTAACAGTATGGCAGGGGTTAAATTTGCAAGCAGTTTGGAGGTTAAAGAGATACGAAATATGTAAACGCAGCTATATCAGCCCCTAACCTGGTAAGGCATGGAGACAAACTGGGTTTGGATGACAGAAATGGACACTTCTTTCAATGCTTCTAAGTCTATGCTCCCCTTCTTAGACCGTATTAGCTGAAGATGGGTTTGGGATCAGTCTCTCATCAATACATGGCCAGATGTTTTCAATAAGTGACGATGTAGACCACGGTTATAGTCGAATACCCTGTGTTTCTCTCAAGTAAGGTCAAATCACAACGTGTCTTGCATTTCCTTGTTGGAAGAGGCCATTTGAAAAGCCTCGAAGATAGGACACAACCGCTTAACACAGGATGTTAGAAATGTTCCGAACAGAGTTCGACTTACCTTCGATCCAAACTAGAAATGGGTGAGTCGTTTACCCAATGGCTGCCCAAACCATTTCACAAAGTGCAGATTAAGAATGTCGATATGAAATGGAAGCAGGTTTCCTTGGAGCCCCGGACGCGTATACTGCCATTGGAATGTTGCACAAAGAAGCGGGACTCGCCTGAAAAGACGAACTTGTACCGGATCTGTAACCAGGTTTGTCGTTCGAATCACCAGAGTTGCCTTCTGTCTATGCTGCAATGTTAAAAAAAACAGATGTACTGGTCACTGTGTTGACAGTCCACTATGCTATAAACCGTGTCGCCTTATTCAAGTGGATACTGGGAGTGAAGCAAACATGTCTACTTTCTGACTAATGGTCCGAGATGTAATTTCCCGGTTTTTCACGGTCGACCTCACAATATTTCTGCCCAATAGGGCGTTATTAATACGAACGCTTGTGGATCTTGCATGCCGTTCAATATGACCCTCAGCAACTCGATGGTTCCATATTCGCATAACAGACAGTGATTGAATTTCATCCAGTGCAACGGGCAGTATCTGGAAACGATAATCCACACTCTGTATCAGGGGTGGCGAACTTTTATGGATCAACGTGCCATTTCTTCTAAATAAATGCGTAATGAGGTATAGACGTGCCGTCAAATAATTTTGACTTGTGTTTATTGGAAAAATAAAACTAATACTGAGAACTCGAAACTATTTATTTCGAAAAAATACATTTTACACGTTATAGTAGTAAATATACACTCAGGAACATTGAAAATAGCGACCCAAGGAGAAAGCATCAGATTGAAATGAAATTTAATACAAATAATGACACACATGAGAGATTCACTTGATCTCAAAAACAAGACATTTAAACGAATACAGGGTGTGTAACGACACAAATATTGGACAACTTCAATAGCGCGTTGAACCACCTCCAGCTGCAATACATGCCACCACACGGTCCGGCATTGAGTTGATTAGACACCTTATGTTGTTCTGAGGCAGATGGGCCCACAAATTTTGAACAGCCAACTCTAAATCATGTACAGAGTGACACGATGGCATCTGCCGTCTTAGCTGATCCCACACGTGCTCTACAGGGGACAAAATCAGGCGAGAGGGTCGGCCATGGAAGAGTCTGAAAATGGCGAAGGAAGTCTTGAGTAACTCTACCTGTATGCGGACGAGCATTATCTTGCTGGAAAATTGCCCCTGGGAGACCATTTAGGAAAGGTCCTACATGGGGTCGAAGAATATCATCAACGTAAGGTTGACCCGTTAAGGTTCCACGCATCGCAATTAAAGTGGACCGGCTATCATACGCAATGCCCCCAAACCATTACACCAGCTGTGCGGGCAGTGTGACGTAGAACATTGTGAGGGGAATTGTACCACTCACCAGGGCGCCTCCACACCCGTACATGGTTATCATCAGTCCCCAAAACAAAACCGGGATTCGTCACTAAACACAACCTTTTGCCAACGTGATATTCCACATGGATCTGGCTTCTGGCTCAAATGTAGACGCAGTTGCCAATGTTCCGGTGTTAAATGGAGTGCATGGAAAGAGCGCTTGGATTTAAGATTTGCTTCTGCAAGGTGTTTGGCGAAATTGTTTGTGGAACAATTACTACACCTACGTCTGCTCGTATCGTTGAATGAGTCACTGTGGGGTCCAGAAGTGCTTGCCGCACGATCCTTCGATCCTCTCTCCTCGTGGTCTTCCTGGTCGCTCCAGACCCTGTTTTCCGCACGTGGGTACCTTCTAGTGTCCACTGCTCCCAACAATTTTTTACGGCACACTCCGAGCGATCCACCTGGTGAGCAACACAGCCCGCCGACCAGCCTGCAGTTTTCATCCCGATAATCAGGCCTCTCTGAAACTCGCTTAACTGTGAGAAATGTTTCCTAGCACGTTTAACTGGCATGTTTCTCTTACCAAAAGTGTTCCTACAATCGGCGGGTAATAGTCACGTGTACGAATATTCGACTTTGCGCTGGCTTATATAGCACCCTCTTCCTGTTTGTAGCACCACCTCGGCGTGTATGAGCATGCATATTGGCACAAAACTTGGATCATTTGCATATCACATTACGCTGTACTTATTTGCAAAGTTTCGCGATTACACTTAGCTTCCTTCTTGGGTCGCTATTTTCAATGTTCCTGAGTGTATATATTTTACTCTTATACGTGTATTTCAAATTAAAGTAACATTAGTGTGATTTCTGCTTCTGATGCTGATTAGACTAAAAATAACTTATACTCGGATTGATTGATTGTTTTAATATTAACGTCGCACTGTTCAGCTACACGAGGGCTTTTGGCGACGGACCACGTAATTTTGAACCATGTTCAAGTGACGTAGACGACACCTGAGCTGGCACCCTCCCCCTCTCCTAACTACCACACCACACCAACGGGAGGAGGTTTCAGCTCTCGACAGATTTAACGTGCATCGCTGCCCTACACGGCGGGTCTTTAGTGGTACTGGGATCGAACTCGTGACCAGGCAAGCCACGATCCGATACCTATACCACTCGGCTACCGCGGCCACTATACTCGGATTGAAAGATGTTACTTTTAGCAAAAGGCATGCTGGATTGGAGTCATCTGTCAAAGAGTTGCTAAGAGAGTTTTTAATGCTGTGTTCATTTCTGAAAATAATGACTCGTAAGTGTGGGTCGATAAAAATATGGTTAAAATAGATGACTCATCTTCTTCAAACAGTTAATTGTGTCTGGAATCAAATTCCACGTTTCCGAAATTTCATTATTAGAATTTTTATTTACATTGCCTGTAAATCTTTTTGCTACAATCAATTCCAACTTTCTCCTTTTTTCAACAAATGTTTGAATCCATATAAAACTCTTATCCTGAAGTTCATTTCAAACATGAATAACAAAGTAACACATCAAAATTGAAAAATTTAAAATTCGTTCTTAAAATTTTTGTACAGAGCGTGCCCCGTTTTTTTGCACTTTTTTATAGATTTTGACCAGTTTTTTTCCCCCATTTTAATTATAATAATTTTTTTCTTCCTGTTTTTCAATTTTAGGAATTTTGCCTTAAGATATACTAAATAAATCTAAAAATCACAAAAAAATCCCCATATATCCATTTTTTCAAAAAAAAATCGCAAGTAGTCGGATACCTTAAGGCATAACACGTTATTCTGAGCAATTCCTGACCATACAAAGGGCTTCACAAATGAGAAATCCACTACAAAAGTATTCTTTTATGCGGCGCTTTAAATGTCTTTTCTCCCTCCTGCGTTGTCTGAATACGTTGAAGTATTAATCAGTTGCATATCTCAACCCTTTCTTCCTTTCATGTCGTTTTAAATTTCGTCAGATCATTCCTTACTCGAATTGCAATTTTAATGGCCAGAATAGTTTTTAAGCAAACCTTGTATTTGCATGATATATTTCATTTACATTGCAAAATATATTTTTGTTATGTGCTTTAGTAAAACTATTTTATGTGCATTTTTATACGAGTATTTTAACTTTTTGTTTTTGATTAAATTTACATTTCTCACAGAAACTGTTCAATACTAAATAATCGAAAAATAAAAACTGCAAGTTCTTAAAGTTTTACAAATTCTTTCAAAATATAGTAATTAATCTCTCTCTCTCTCATAGCATGAATACTAAAAGAAAATCTTCTAATTCCAAATCAGGATACGCAGAGAACTTTATATTTTTCAATTTGTTTAGTCTAATAGCCGAATTTGATAGTGCGAAAAGATACGAATGATGATAACTTAAATGGAATTCATTTCTGACCTCAGAGATAAATATGACTGCAGATATTACAGATTTCAGATATTACATATGACGGAACAGCATTTCTAAAAGAAATGCAGCAGCATCCTTCTCATCAAAAATTTTAATTTATACAGTTAAGCACATTATTTATTTGAAATCGGTATTTTTTAATATTTTGATTTAGATTTTAAATGTTTTCTCTTTTAAAGGGTAAAAAATGTTATAAAAATTTTTAGGATTAAGAGGATTTGATACCCTATGACCTATTTTCTTTCTTTATGTATTTAAAAATTAGATTTTAACATTTTGTATAATGTTTCTATTCCACAAAATAATACGAGATAAAGTTTTTCACATATTATTCGCACAATTTGAAAAATTAAAATTTTTTGAAGAAAAATTAGAAATTTGAAAATCCTACTCCTTTTGTAATTAATAATTTTTTCACCTGAAATTTTTTTGTAATATTCTTATGGGTGTCATAAACAACTTTAGGGATCGATTTTACAATAACTTAAATTCCTTTTTGAGAAAAAAAATAAAATGTTGATATACATGCTAAAAATCAACGAAAAAGCCAATATCTCTTACATTTTAATTTTTTAAAAAACTATTCAGTTTACAGCAAATTGTTCCCTAATTTTTTACATGCTTTATTTGCAAAACACAGCAAAAAAATGGAAGTGATTGGTAAATAGTTGTGGAAGGAGTAGCATTTTGAATGCACTAATGTTTCGAAAAACACAAACTGACTAACACTTTATAATTATGAAAAAAATTATAATAAGCTTAAATAAACTTAAAATACAACTTTAAGGTATTAACTATACATTTTTCTTGAAAATATAATTGCGTTTTCTTATTTTTTCAACCCACACATTTTTATAGGTGATCA
Organism: Trichonephila clavipes; assembly: GCA_019973935.1. Classification (NCBI taxonomy): domain Eukaryota; kingdom Metazoa; phylum Arthropoda; class Arachnida; order Araneae; family Nephilidae; genus Trichonephila; species Trichonephila clavipes. The sequence continues at coordinate 11,420 of BMAU01005719.1, read as the reverse complement.
ATTTTAGAAGATATTAATTGCACAAGAAAATTCAAGAAAATAGTTTAAAAACATTTTCTTTTTCTTTCACGATAGAAAGTTAAATTTTATTCTTCACATACACTCAGGAACATTGAAAATAGCGACCCAAGAAGGAAGCTAAGTACAATCGCGAAACTTTGCAAATAAGTACAGCGCAATGTGATATGCAAATGATCCAAGTTTTGTGCCAATACGAATGCTGATACACGCCGAGGTGGCGCTACAATCAGGAAGAGGGTGCTATATAAGCCAGCGCAAATTCGAAGATTCATAAACGTGACGATTACCCGCCGATTGTAGGAAGACTTTGGTAAGCGAAACATGCCAGGTAAACGTGCTAGAAGACATTTCTCACAGTTCAGCGAGTTTGAGAGAGGCCTGATCATCGGGATGAAAACTGCAGGCTGGTCGACGCGCCGTGTTGCTGGCTAGGTGGATCGTTCGGAGTGTGCCGTTAGAAATTGTTAGGAGCAGTGGACACGAGAAGTTACCCACGTGCGGAAAACCGGGTCTGGAGTGAGCAGGAAGACCACGAGGAGAGTGGATCGAAGGATCGTGCGGCAAGCACTTGTAGACCCCACAGTGACTCATTCAACGATACGAGCAGACGTAGGCGTAGCAATTGTTCCACAAACAATTTCCAGACACCTTGCAGATGCAAATTTTAAATTTAAGCACCCTTTCCGTGCACTCCCTTTAACACCGGAACATCGGCAACTGCGTCTACAGTGGTGCCAAGCCAGATCAATATGGAATAACACAGATTGGCAAAAGGTTGTGTTTAGTGATGAATCCCGATTTGTTTTGGGGACAGATGATAACCGTGTTCGTTTGTGGAGGCGCCCTGGTGAGTGGTACAATTCCCCCCCTCTCCTCTATTCTACGTCACACTGCCCGCACAGCTGGTGTAATGGTCTGGGAGGTCATAGCCTATGATAGCCGGTCCACTTTAATTGTGATGCGTGGAACTTTAACGGATCAATGTTACGTTGATGATATTCTTCGACCCCATGTAGGACCTTTCTAAATGGTCTCCCAGGGCAATTTTCCAGCAAGGTAATGCTTCTACGAATACAGCAAGAGCTGCTCAAGATTTCCTACGTCTTTTTCAGACTCTTCCATGGGTGGACCGCTCCCCCGATTTGTCCGTTGTAGAGCACGTGTGGGATCAGCTAAAACGGCAGATGCCATCGTGTCACTCTGTACATGATTTAGAGTTGGCTGTTCAAGATTTGTTGACCCATCTGCGTCAGGACAACATAAGGTGTCTAATCAACTCAATGCCGGACCGTGTGGTGGCATGTATTGCAGCTGGAGGTGGTCCAACGCGCTATTGAAGTTGTCCAGTATTTGTGTCGTTGCACACCCTGTATTCGTTTAATTGTATTGTTTTTGAGATCAAGTGAATCTCTCATCTGTGTTATTATTGTATTAAATTTCATTTCAATCCGATGCTTTCTTCTTGGGTCGCTATTTCCAATGTTCCTGAGTGTATATTTACTACTATAACGTGTAAAATGTATTTTTTCGAAATAAATAGAGTTTTGAGTTCTCAGTATTAGTTGTATTATTTTTCCAATAAACACAAGTCAAAATTATTTGACGGCACGTCTATACCTCATTACGCATTTATTTAGAAGAAATGGCACGTTGATCCATAAAAGTTCGCCACCCCTGATACAGAGTGTGGATTATCGTTTCCAGATACTGTCCGTTGCACTGGTTGAAATTCAACCGCTGTCTGTTATGCGAATATGGAACCATCGAGTTGCTGAGAGTCATATTGAACGGCATGCAAGATCAACAAGCGTTTGTATTAATAACGCCCTATTGGACAAAAATATTGTGAGGTCGACCGTGAAAAACCGGGAAATTACATCTCGGACCATTAGTCAGTAAGTGGACATGTTTGCTTCACTCCCAGTATCCACTTGAACAAGGCGACACGGTTTATAGCATAGTGGACTGTCAACACAGTGACCAGTACATCGGTTTTTTTTAACATTGCAGCATAGAGAGAGAAGGCAATTAATTCTTCAATAATTAATTCTTCAAATTAATTCTTCAATAACTATATCTTTGTCTGGTTTCTCATGTACATTATTATCTTTGAAATTGTTTTTCAAGTTTGGGGTTACTTGCAAAAATATACTTTCTGAATTAAAATACAAACCGTTTTGATCGGTGACGTGCCCAAAATATTGTGCTGCGTGCCACCAATGGCACGCGTGCCGATGGTTCGCCATCCCTGACATAAGGTGTCTAATCAACACAATGCCGGACTGTGTTGTGGTATGTATTGCAGCTGGAGGTGGTCCGACGCGCTATTGAAGATGCCCATTATTTGTGTCGTTGCACATCCTGTATTCGTTTAATTGTCTTGTTTTTGAGATCAAGTGAATCTCTCATCTGTGTCATTATGTGTATTAAATTTCATTTCAATTCGATGCTTTCTTTTTGGATCGCTATTTTCAATGTTCTCGAGTGTATATTGAAGTACTACATTTGTATGAAAAACATATCCGGTATAAGAAATTATTGATATAAAATAACTTCATTCAAAAATATTACATGCACACATTTCACAAAGAAAAATTACATTATTGTATTGCCTCGAAAATATATTCTGCTTTATATTTACGCATTCCTTATTTTTGTTGTTATTTCTCTGTATGAAATAATTTTTTTTTATCATAACGCTTTTTTTCTAAAAAGGGGAATGGCCGAATTGCCTAATTTGTTTTCAAATGAAGTTTTCTTCAACCTCTAACTTTCCGACTTGCACAAATAATATATCAATCAAAAGATAATAATGCAAAGAATAAGATTAAATAAAAATAAAAAACGATAGGTCGGTCATTTTGGGGGTACCAAGTTGTCTTAATGAGGAACTTTTAAAGGGATTGAGGGAGAGGTGCCCTAAATCTTTGGTGTCCGTGATATCTGACTGATATATAAAGATGGAGCATGACGAATAAAAATTTAAAAACCGCTGACTATAGAGATTGCTCGTTTTAAATTTGCAGCACCAGAACATATAATTAATGAAACTACATGGGGGTACAGATCAATTCTTGTATTTTCAATTGGATTTTTTGGTTCAATTTATTTTCTACATTTATAAGCCCTAATCGAATATAAGTGGGGAGTGAGTGAATGTCTATTTCCGTCGCATTGTTCAGCTACTCGAGCGCTATTGGTGACGGACCTAGTAATTTTGAATCATGGTCAAGTGACGAGGACGACATCTGAGCTGTCACTCTATCTTCTAACTACCACACCACACCAATGGGAGGACGTTTGAGATCTCAACAGGTTAAACGTGTATCGCTCCCCCACACGGCGTGTCTTCAGCGGCACTAAGCTCGATTTCACTTCACTTCCTTTTTCGAAACTTTAGCCATGAGTTCGTTAAGTTGACCTCTAAGCTACCGTGCAAGGGAATTCCGTGTTTTTTCCAATGAGCTGTATCTCATTGGAGCCGGTTGGTTATCGTAGGCGCTGGCCTTGTACCCCCAAGTTTGCAGGTTCGACACCAGCCCAAGTCGAAAGACTTTCATAATGCTAAAAACCAAAAGGATCCGTGTCGTATGATTAATCGGCATGGTAAAAATCTAGAGTGCCGGTTTAGCTTGGGTGCTTTCGGCAGAATTAATTATAATGAACTTTCGCTTTTTCAGAGCTCAGATTCCTCCCTTTATGGAGGAACCTGGGTGTCAAAATAACATTTTGGAAATTGGTATCCACTTATATGGAACCGTGCTAGAAATATGATACTAGCTCTTGGTGATTATAATAGGTCTACAATGGTAATTACCATTTCTTATAAAAAAATCTTTTTTGGATAAGCTCATATACCACGGCCATTATTTTCTGGGAAAGAGTGTGGCCGAAGTAGCCTAGCGGTCAAGGTAACGGACTTGAGCATGACTGGTTCAACGTGACTGGCGTGTCATGAGTTTGAGCCTGGTACCGCTGAAGATTTACCGGACAGAGGGAACAGTTGAGCGTAACATGTGTCGTGGCTCAAATGACCTCTCGTTGGTGTGGTGTGAAAGTTATGAGAAGGGATTGCAAGCTCAGGTTTGTCCTCTTCACTTGACCATGTCGCCAAAAACGAACAAGTAGTGGAATAGAGCGACGCTATTATTCACTTACTCTAAAAAGTAGGAGAGCTGTTTTGTGTTCACAAATGGAGGGAAAATTCAACTACACCAAGGGAATATTCTCTTGCTCTTATCACGTCACATCATATAAAAGAGCTTGTAAATGTATATATAAAGTAAACTACCGTTAATTTAACATCAAGCACGCTGCTGATGTGTCATTTTTCTCCATTTTGTGAAGGAGTAAACGCCATTTGTAATTAAATCAGTATGAAGTTTTCTTATGCTAAATTGCTTTTTGCAAAAATTAAAAGCATATTTATAAGATTAACTTTCACGAAATTCACGTAAGGTTTGAGACTACTCCATAGGATGAATACTATTTGAATCATTCATACTATATTTATTAATCTAAATGAATTATCGTAGGCACGTTAGCCTAGTTGTTATGATCCCAAAAGTTGTGACCGTCTTGTTATGAATTTGAGCCCTATTGTCCCTGAAGAAACGCCGTATAGAGAAGCTGATGCACGTTGAATCTGTCGAGGTTTAAGTCCTCCCATAGGCGTAGTGTTATAATTTGGAGTGGTGGTCCTCCCCGCTAAACCTTTCAAAATTATAATGACCGTCATCAATGCCCATTTATAGTGTGATTTTATTAAAACACTTACTCCTGCTGGAAAAATTATCCCACCATTATATATCGAACATCACAAGCTTTGGTTTTTGCTTAACAATTGGGTCCTTACGATCACACTGCAAGTACTCAGTTGGATTTTGCAAGTGACAAATATTAGTAGCCTTTTCGTCAAGGTAACGGACTCGTGGCAGACGTGTCATGAGTTTGTCTAGTAACGCTGAAGACCCTCCTTGAAGAAGAAGCCGATACGCGTGAAATATGTCGTGGCTGAAATGTTCTCTCGTTGATTTAGTGTGGAACTTAGGAGAGGAGCTGGTATTTGGATAACAAAATCTTGGGGAAAAAATACCGTTAAATCCGGTATATAACGCGCACTCTTGGTTTTGCTAATTAATCTAAAATGCGCGTATGCAGAGCTCTTATGTTTTGATGTCATTTATTCCAGGCGTTTGAAAAAATATTATACTTCTAGAATTACAGCTCTTGTGAAGTTCAGAAAGTATGCTATTTCTCTAAACAGTGATGGTGAACCTATGACCCGTGGGTCAGACACTGACCCACTCAAGCTTTTTAACTGCCCCATGATTATTAGAGAACAACTTATTTGTTTACGCGGGGTTTTTTAGATTTTCTAATTTGTGTGGGTTATTTATATTCTATTTGTATTTTTTCAAGCACTGCATTGACGCAAAAGCAATTTAAATGCTCTCTTTAACCTTCAGTTTGATCATTACAGTTCCAAAGTTGCCCAAATGAGAACAAATGTGTATGAAAGTATGCAGTATTTGAAAAAAGCAAAATTGTTTACAAAATATCAAATAAAGTGCATAATTTTACACTTTTTGCTTGTTGAAAAAAATCGACAATTCACCCTATTTAAAGCACGTTCTTCAGCTAGAATGCACTTTTGGAACGTTATGTTCAGTTATGTATGTAGAAAGAGTCTTCCATAGCAGAATGTTTTTAAAAACGTGATGAGAATGAAAGGAACAAAATGGTTATAAAAAAATGTAATCTATATATATATAAATGAATGTTTGTCTGTATGTCATCGATGAACTCAAAAACTGCTGTACCGATTCATATGAAAATTGGTATACATATGAATTTTTCCACGGAGAAGGTTTGTATAATATGCTCATTGATGCTACTCGCCACCAGGTGGCGCTGCAGAGTAGCAACTTCTGCCCCGTTCAACCGATTGTCATGAAAATCATTATGACCATGTATTTTTACACAGAGGAAACGAATATGATATTCGTATTAATGGAAGTTACCACCAGATGGCGCATCCATGTATCAAGTTCAATACTGATTTTAATAGATATCTATATGAATCCGTATAAATAAAAGTTCTCAAAATATATTTTTGGTGTGATAAGTAAAATAAAACTATAAACTTTCTTTTCTTCTCTATCTCTTCTTCTCTTCTCTTTCTCTTCTCTTTCTCTTCTTCTCTATCTCTTCTTCTCTTCTCTCTCTCTCTCTTTCTCTATTCTCTTTTTCTTCTCCTCTATCTCTTATTCCCTTCTCTTCTTTTCTCTATCTCTATAAAAATGATTGTTTACCTGTATGTCTTTTCTAGAATCGTAAACTATGTATTTGATTATGTGAAGATGTCATTCTAATGAATTTCATATATTGTCATTACATATTGTCATGCTGATATGAATTGAAACAAATGAAGCGAACGATAGATGACATTTTGAGTCGAGAGTGACATAAGAATTTGTGTAGGTTGTGAAATTCATGTCTAGCTTACATTAAACAGACAATATTGTACGTATTTTTATATTTGGGAGAGTTTTTCGAATAATTTTGTTCATTTCATCGTAAGCTGAATTAATTTAGATAAATACTTCAATCGGATTGAATATTTGTAGTTTCCGTGAGCTGATTATATTCATTTTCTACAGTGAATTTACGAAGATCATCGAATGTGTATGTGAAGGATTTGACTGCTGATTGACATTCCGAACGCATTTGCTGTGCGGTTCTTTTTCTTATTAGCATCTTATACCATCTGCGACTTTGCGACGTTTTATAAACTCAAAAGCATCACGTCGTTCCTGTATAATTATGCCTCCAAAGCGACGAGCAATTGGCCGATCTACACCTCAAGCACGAAAGAGAAGAGCATTACGAGCCTCAGAATCAGACGAGCAACGAGCATTAAGGCTGGAAAATCTTCGAGTACACTCCACTGAGACCCGTTCGTCTGAATCGTCTGACCAACGAGAAGTAAGATTAGAAACTGATCGAATACGTACTAATCAGATCCGTTCTTCTGAGACAACTGAATTACGGAAAGAAGGTTGCAAAATGTTCGAATAAGCACTGCTCGATCAAGACGAACACTGCACGCTGATTTGAATCTTAGTGCATTCCATTATGACAGTAATAATGATTACAGTCTTCATCCAAATGTCGTCATTGGAAAAATGGATAAAATTTGCATGTATTGTAGTGCACTCAAATTTAAAAATGAAACGCGTGGAATGTGCTGCGCCAAAGGAAAAGTTAAGCTACCAGAATTACATTCACCACCCGAACCACTGTCAATGTTTCTATCTGGTGTTAGACGTGTGTCGAAGCATTTCTTGGAAAACATCCGCAAGTACAATGCATGCTTCCAAATGACATCGTTCGGTGCAACGAACATCGTGCGCGAAAAATTACATGCCGACATTCAGAGTCCAAGGGCAAATTTATCATCATGCCGGATCGCTTCTACCATTGCCGGACGCAAATCACAAAAAGTTCCTTCACATTTATTTTATGGCAAACAGTGATGAACAAATCGAACAACGATGTCATTATAATGCGGGCACTAGACGGAAATTGTGACTGCGTTACAAGGCCGTTTCGATCAACACAATGAATTAGTTCGGTTGTTTAAAACCGCCATTCAACGAATGCCAGCCGATGACTATGCAGTTGTTATTCGAGCAGACAAAAGACCCGTTGGCCAACACGAAAGACAGTTCAATGCACCAACAATCGATGAAGTGGCGATCGTTATAGTTGGCGAAGAATTTGAATCGCGCGACAGAATTCTTCATCGCAGAAGTGGTGACATTCAGCGAGTCTCCAAACTCATCACTCATACGACGGATTGCAGTATCCGATTCTGTTTTGGTGAGGAGATGATGGATATCATTTTAACATCAAAAAGATAAATCCACAAACAGGTGAGGGAACGAATAAGAAAGTCAGTGCCATGAATTATTATTTGTATCGACTGATGATTCGTCAAAACGCTGAGAACCACATTCTGAAATGTAGACAATTGTTCCATCAATATATCGTCGACATGTACGCAAAGATTGAAACCGAACGGCTATTATATATTCGATTGAATCAAACCGAGTTGCGTTCTGAACAGTACATCCATTTACGAGACGCAATCGTTAATGATGGTAACGTCAATCCAAACGAATTGGGAAGAATGGCCATATTACCGTCTACATTCACGGGAGTCCACGGCACATGCATGAATACGCACAAGATGCGATGACATACGTTCGCGCATATGGTCGCCCAGATTTGTTCGTCCCCTTTTACATGCAATCCAACATGGAATGAAATTAAAGAACTTCTATTAGTTGGACAATCATCTTCGGACCGCCATGACATTACCGCACGCGTATTTAAACAAAAATTGAAATTTTTGATGGATTTTATTATCAAGCATCATGTTTTTTTGGAGAGACACGCTGCTGGATGTATTCCATTGAATGGCAGAAAAGAGGATTGCCACATGCACATATTTTGGTTTGGTTAATCAACAAAATTACGCCAGATCAAATTGATCAAATCATCTCAGCAGAAATACCAGATAAGCACATTGATCCAAACTTATTCGACGTCGTCACTAAAAAAATATGATCCATGGCCCATGTGGCGCATTCAACAATAATTCACCATGCATGTCTGATGGGAAATGCACGAAACGATACCCAAGAAAATTGGTTTCTGATATTATCACTGGCAATGACGGATATCCACTGTATCGTCGACGATCAGTTGAGGATGGTGCAAATCCGTCGTTCTGAAAGTACGAAACATTGATATTGAAGTAGATAATCGTTGGATTGTGCCATATTCACCACTGCTTTCAAAGACCTTCAAAGCACACATTAACGTTGAGTCTGTTGCAATTCAGTGAAGTCGATCAAATACATTTGCAAATATGTCAACAAAGGAAGCGACATGGCAGTCTTCGGAATAGGAAATGTAGCTGCACCACTCGATGAAATCAACCAATACCAACTTGGACGCTACATAAGCAGCAATGAAGCAGTATGGCGCATCTTTATCATTTCAATCCATGAACGACATTCAACAGTAGTACGCACTTTGGCGGTGCATCTCGAGAATGGACAGCGCGTGTACTTTACAGCAGATAATGTACGTGCAAGAGCATTGGTTCCACCGGCAACAACTTTAACTGCGTTTTACTCATTGTGCCAAGATGATCTTTTTGCTAAAACTTTGCTTTATTCTGAAGTACCGAAATTCTACACGTGGAATGCATCGACTAAAAAGTTTCAACGTCGCAAACAAGGTAAAGCAGTTGAAGGACATACCAATTTATATTCCAGTGATGCGTTGGGTCGTCTGTACACTGTTCATCCGAACAATACAGAATTCTTCTATCTAAGATAGCTGTTGATCAATATACGTGGACCAATATCCTTCCAAGATTTAAGAACAGTCAACAGTCAGCTGTGCGCTACTTATCTCCAAGCTTGCCAAGAACTAAATCTTCTTGAGAAGGGATGCACATTTGGGACACTGCACTAGCTGATGCATCGAATACTGCTCGACCACAGCAAATGCGCACGCTATTTGCCATAATATTAACAACCTGCTTCCCATCTAATCCAAAAGATCTTTGGGAAAATACAAGGACTACATGAGTGAAGATATTCTACATCGTTTGCGCGCTGCGAATCAAAAATCCGGATATTCAATTCACACAAACGTGTATAATGAAGCATTGATTTTGATTGAAGACATATGTTTGGCAATCGCTAACAAGGCACTGGTGCAACTGGGAATGATCAAGCTTCAAACCGACCTGCAAACAACCTTTTGATCGTGATTTGCAACGAGAAACACACTATGATTCTGACGAACTGAGGACATTCGTTAGACAAATCTTCCGCAGTTGATTCTAGAACAACGCATTGCGTATGACAGAATTATGCGTGCAATCACAGAACAAAGCGGTGGACTGTTTTTCATAGATGCGCCCGGTGGTACAGACAAGACTTTTCTTCTTTCACTAATTTTGGCAACCATACGATCACAAAATAATATTGCACTGGCTATTGCATCATCTGGAATTGCGGCAACTCTTTTGGATGGTGGCCGAACAACGCATTCGGCATTGAAACTGCCGTTGAATTTGCAAAACACTGAGGCACCAACATGCAACATCAGCAAAAAACTCTGGAATGGGAAAAGTACTCCAAACGTGTCAAATTATCATATGGGACGAATGTACAATGTCTCACAAGAAAGCATTGGAAGCGCTTGATCGTACACTGCGAGATTTCAGAGAAACAAATGGATCTTCGGTGGCGCACTTTTTATTGTCTGGTGATTTTCGACAAACACTGCCCCATTATACCACGATCAACACCCGTTGATGAACTTCATGCATGTCTTAAAATCATCAGTTCTATGGCGTCATTTTACAGAAATTGACTTTGAAAACTAACATGTGTGTACAACTACAACGGGATGCATCGGCTGAAATTTTGCAAAACAATTAATGGACGTCAATGTGGAAATGGGCGAATGAAATTGATGAATCTACACAATGTATCACCGCCCGGCAAACTTCTGTAAAGATCACAGAAAGCATCGACGAATTGGTGCAAAGCCTTTTCCCAAACATTGCACAAAACTACAAAAACCATCAGTGGCTCAGTACGCGTGCTATATTAGCAAGGCAAAACATCGATGTCACACCATTCAGCATGGAATACCCAGTGAAACGACAACATATAAGTCCATCGATACTGTGGAGAATCAAGATGAGGTTGTCAACTATCCAACTGAATTCTTGGATTCGCTTGATTTGCCAGGCATGCCACCGCACGTTCTTACATTGAAAATTGGCGTACCCATCATACTTCTTCGAAACATAAATCCATCACGACTTTGCAACGGAACCAGACTCAGTCAAGAAAATGATGAACAATGTTATCGAGGCAACAATTTTGACTGGAAAATTCAAAGGTGAGGGACGTCCTGTTGCCACGTATCCCAATGATCTCGACAGTATGCCATTCAATTCAAACGTTTTACAGTTCCCGGTGCGACTCGCTTTCGCAATGACTATTAACAAAGCACAAGGACAATCGTTACAAGTGTGTGGATTAAATTTGGAGAATCCATGCTTCTCACATGGACAGCTCTATGTGGCTTGCTCACGTGTTGGAAAACCTTCTAATTTATTCGTCTACGCACCAGATGGAAAAACAAATATTGTGTATCCCACAGCACTTCAATAAACATCTGATTGAAACTGAACTTTGTAATCACATAATTTTTCAGAAACGGCTTTGAATGAGTTGAATATTTGTGTACTGATTTTCCTTTAAAATTATTTTATTAGAAATTTATTTCTGTTGTTTGCG
>BMAU01005718.1:0-30747 GCA_019973935.1 Trichonephila clavipes | reverse complement strand
CCCTCCAACTGGACAGAACGGATTTTCCGCCCTACTAGAGAGGCTTCGAAAATGGACTGCACCGGATTTTTCTGCCTTCAAGTAACGTTTTTCAAAAGCGGATTAGCCGCACTTTTCTGAAATCCTTTCCCCCTTTTAAGGTTTAACATCTTGAAAGATAATGAGGGACGGAGGGAAGCAACACAGCAGAGAGTTTTATGGCTCGCAGGGAACCCCGTGTTTGACCCTGGCCAATCGTAAAAATCAGGGGAGAAATTTCTTTACAATCCAAGAAGTGTTTCTTTGCTAGCTTGTATTTTTAAAAGTTTCCAAAGATCCCAACGCATAAGTAAAATATGTTACAATTCCCTTTTGGTTTCATATTAATTTCAAACTGTAACAAGATTGCTGGGCGTGTCAGGGCCAATCTGCTATTTTTATATAGTTAGACAAATTATCTTTTTTTAAGTATATTCTTTCGCTTCATTTTTCTTATTCAGAAGCTTTCCAGTTTTTGAAACATGATTATTTTATTATAAGATACCGAGAAAAATTAATAAAACATCAAACTCTTTAAAATTTGGAACCTTTTCAATTTTCCAACCACTAAAAATAGAATAAATTTAAACTTCATCAAATCATTTTGAAACATTTTCTTACACTTTGATAAAAATAATAACGAAAAAAAAACTAATTAAGATTTATTAGTTTTTTTTTTAGATTTCAAAGCCTAAGTGTTCAGGGAAGTTTAAGTACAGTGCCTGGTTATATATTGTTAAAATACACCGAATTATATTTGAATTTTAAGTGCTTGAACTTCAGTTTACATCAAAGACAACATGAATGAAGATTTTCACACATTTTTTTTATAACTTGAATGTTTGAATAAATGGTAATCAAAAATATACGGAAACATTTACAGTAGACATTTATGCATATAAATAAACATAAAAATCAATTTTAAATTCGAGCTATTGAAAAACATTCGAATTATATATTGTTCAAAAATATCTATTTATACAAAATACCTCAACATTTATCTTTTTTAAGGCTAACTGAATAAGTAATTAAAATCTGGATATGTTTTGAAATCTCGACCTTATAAAGCTAGAAATTTTATGTTAGAAATTCCATTTGAAATTTCGAAAAAAATGCATCGCGCAGTTAAAAATTATTTACCATAAGTTTTAGCAATTGTTTGAGTATAATAAAAATTTCAAATTTTATTATATAGCTTCTTTGGTATCTTTTAATATATTTCGGCCGCGGTAGCCGAGTGGTATAGGTATCGGAACGTGGCTTGCTTTGTCACGAGTTCGAGCCCAGTACCACTAAAGACCCGCCGTGTAGGGCAGCGATGCACGTTAAATCTGTCGAGAGCTGAAACGTCCTCCCGTTGGTGTGGTGTGGGGTAGTTAGGAGAGGGGTGCCAGCTCAGGTGTCGTCCACGTCACTTGACCATGGTTCAAAATTACGTGGTCCGTCGCCAAAAGCCCTCGTGTAGCTGAACAGTGCGACGTTAATATTCAATCATTCATTTAATATATTTCGAAGATTTCATACAATTCGGTTGAAAACCGCATGCTAAAACAAAAAATATACTAAAAATTGATGAATATACAATTACAATAAATTCTTACATAGAGAAGCAAAACTGAGAAGCTAAAGCGTAGGAATAAAAAATTTTGAGTATATCTGAAGTAGTTTTCGAAATATTTATTTTAAAGTTTAGAAAATTTGTGTGCGTTATGTTATACTTGATATCAATTAAATGGTTAAAATAATAGTGTTAATATTAGTCATGTAATCGTTTGATGACACATTCATATACTAATAAAAATTATCATGGTCATTGATGCGAATGTCAAGAATTTTATGTAATTTTAAATTCGAGACATTAAGATATTGATGTAGAAAATATAAAACGACCATCTAAAATACATGAAAAATGCAGTCTGCTATAAAATGATCTTGACAAACAAAATCCGGCATTTTCACTTACTATGGCAGAGCCGGCTTAGTCAGGGGGCGATCTGGAAAAATAGAGAGAACCGCGGTTTTGATGGATGCCGCTCTAGCTTTTAAAGCTCCCAGGAAAAATTATATATATATATATAAATTACAAATGCAAAAATAAATCTTGTAATTTTCCATACATTTTTATAACAACGAATTGTGGAATTGGCTTCCAATACATTGTTGTGTTTGACAATATCTAAGGTAACCAACCCTACTTTAGATAGATTTGTACTACTTTTTCGTAACCGTATTCCTTTTAAAATTAATTCGTGCAGCCGAAATACACCTTTTGTACCCTTAAAAATTTATGTTAACTATAACGGTTAATTTTAATTTATGCAACTTGTGAAATGTTCATAATTAACCATTTCCGTCTAAACAGTTTACATGAAAAAAAAGTTTGGACTCCCTCATTCATTAGGGATTTATATAAGATTCTAACATTAAATTTTATTTTTCACCGAATAGGATCGAGTGGAATGCAGTGCTTCCACACCACAGGTCTGGGGTTCTATTAACGGGCTGCGCAAGGTCGACTCTGCCTTTCATCCCCGCTACATTGGGTCGATAAATGAGTACCAAGCTTGCTTCGGGTCTTAAACACTGAAGGTCTCTCTTCAGACAGACCACCAAATCGGGACATCTGTTCATGCACCTCAGCGTCCAATGGTTACGTGTATTATGATGGTCACAGTAGTTCCTGGCCCTCATGGATTGTTGTGCTTCTGAGTTTGAGTCTTAAGTTTGAGGATTACCTCACTTTGGGGATACCCTTAGATCAGTGTTTCTCAAAGTGTGGGGCGCGCCCCCCTGGGGGGGCGCGATGACCCTACAAGGGGGGCGCGAGCGTATCGAAAATTTAAAGATTTTAAAAAAAAATAACCGGAAAGAGAAGTAAAACAAAATGCTTTCTTCCATAATAAAAAAATACACATAACAACACTGACATAATTTATGTTTATTATCTGGCTTTTTCCGTCATCAAATAGCTATCTTTGATCCCAAAACCAAATTAAAGAAAAAAACATTTTGTTTTATTTGCTGTATTTCCTCAATGAGAGATTTTTTTATTACGTTTTAACATAAAAATATTACTCGTTAAAAGAAAAAAACGAAACCCAGACCCTGAGAAAAATTCTAAGAAGATAAACAATTCACCACTGTAATTATTATTGAAATACTGTACATTAGTTGTAGAAAAAGAAAAGGAAGTCATGATTCACTTTTCAGCCAGGCTGCATAGTACGTTTGCTAATCATTTGATTGACCTTCAATCTTATGGTATGGTTATTATCAATATTAGTTCCCTCCCATCTTTTATGCGTTTGCTTTTCGCTTAGGTAAATTGTAAATAATTGAGTTTTGCGATATTTGGAAAAGAATTGATTGGTTTAACATTTCTGTAGGATAATTGAAAAGTGTCTGATTTGCGTCCTTTATTATGGTCTTGTACTTTTGAATCATTTTAGTTCAGTTTTATTGGATTCTTTCTCAAATCATCAAAGAATTGAATAGTCCTTGAAAGAAGGTAAGTATACTTTCTATAACTTAAAATATTCACTAGAATTCCGATTTGTATCGTGTACAGTAAAAATAATTCTAAACAAATGATTGGGGTGACTGAGTCCCCCCGCACTACCATTAATGTTAGTATCGAGTACGCGCCTGCTCCCGGGTTAAAACATTTTGAAGTCTTCTCGCCTTAAATGTTAAAAAGTAACACAATTATTCTTCATCGGAATTTTATATTCTTTTTCGTAATTTAACATTAATTCTAAATGCTAATTGTGTGAGGTTTAAAATTACAGTTCTTTTAAACAGTTATTTACAATTATAGCATTTATCTAAAAAAAAATCATTTTACATATTTTTGTATACAATGTCGTGCACACAGTTTTACTTCTCCTTACAGTTCAGCTATTATATTGAAGAATAATGTTTTATTTTTTAAAAAATGAACTCGTGCGAAGAGTCGGTGTTTTAGCCAGTATACGTTTGATGTATCAGTACTGAAGAAGGTATTTTATAAATAATTTCTTATTACTGAATTTGGCCACGGTAGCCGAGTGGTATAGGTATCGGATCGTGGCTTGTCTTGTCACAGTTCGAGCCCAGTACCACTAAAGACCCGCCGTGTAGGGCAGCAATGCACGTTTGCTATCTGTGAAAGAGTTGAAACGTTTTCCCGTTGGTGTGGTGTGGTAATTAGGAGAGAGAGGGTGCCAACTCAGGTGTCATCCACGTCACTTGACATGGTTCAAGAGATTACGGTGGTCCGTCGTCAAAAGCCCTCGTGCAGCTGAACAGTAGTAGTAGGAAATGATGGGTCCTGTATAATTTCGCGAATATTTTCACTTTGTCGATTAGAAGCTTCAATAGAAGAAGAGAAAATATTTTATCATTACGATAGTAAAAGTTGACTTTGTTATGATGTATGATAAAATTTCGAAAAATGCAATAAAAAGAACAAACGTGTGCCAAAATTTTTTTATTTAAACATATAATTATAAAAACAATTGTAAACACCGTGCAATTCCTGTGTTTTACATGGAGACACATTCAGGAAAACATAATAAGTACATTATACCAACACCGTGCAAAGGATTCCTGTGTTTTAATGGAGACACATTCAGGAAAACAAAATAAGTACATTATAAACACCGTGCAAAGTATTCCTGTGCTTTACATGGAGACACATTCAGGAAAACAAAATAAGTACATTATACCAACACCGTGCAAAGTATTCCTGTGTTTTACATGGAGACACATTCATTAAAATACCAACATGGAGACACATTCAGTATTACCAACACAGTGCAAAGTCATGAAGACACATTCAGAAAAAATACATAAATGATAAGTACATTATACCAATAGGATTATATTAAAAATGTTATTCATCAGTTTCATCAATTGCATAATGTCCAAAGGGATAACAATTAATCCCATCATCTAACATATATTTTTATCATAAAATGGTGTGAGCCCAATTTTATTTTGAGCTACTGTTTTGATATCATGATTTTTTGGTAACTAAGATATTTTGCTTATGTCGAAAAATAGTCTTTCACTTAAAACAGATTTATATAACTCAGCATCAAAATTTTCAACGCAGGATTTTTTTATACCTTTAGCTGTTTTTTTTGTAATTGTTACCGAATACCATGCAGTACATTTTACATTTTAATTCCTATAAATTCTTTTATGGGTTCACATGTTTCATTTTTAGAGCCCCTAAGCGACCCTCATTGCTTACATTAAACAAATCATGGTCTTTAGGGTAGTTACTATAATCCATTATATCAGAAAGGTTTTTTTTAATATTAGTATAAACACTAGGTGCTTTAATTTCTAAATACAAACTATCGGTGTCTGTGTAAAGTAAGGTGCATTTTGTGCCATAATATTGTTTAAAATAGTTATAATACAATTCATACATTCGAAGTTTGGAAAGTTCTAAAATTGTAAACCCGATATAAATTGGTTTGTCTAAATGTAATTTTTTTCATTAATTTAAATATTACAAAATTTTCATTAACAATTTCAAAGTACTCTAGTAATGGACTTGAAAGTCTTTTTTTTTACATTGATTTAAATTAAATGCTCCCTCAATATTAATTCGTTTTCTAGATTTTGTAAGCTCTTTCCAAACCATGCATTATTCATTAGTTTAAAAAGATCTTTTTCAAATTTATTTCTTGTAGACATTCTTTTTCATTATTAAACCGCACATACGATTCGAGCCAATTCTCTTGTTTAAATCCTAATACACGATGAATCTTCTTAACGATTAATCCTTTTTGCACGTAAAATTTTAGGTTTAGGTAATGAACAACAAAATTAGTTTTAAAGGTAAAGCTTGGTGTAAGTTTTCGGTTTTGTGTGGGAAAATGTATATCCCCTTCTTCTATTAATTTTTTTTGATATGGAGAAAGCATATCATATGTAATTGTTAAATGGTCAGCCGCTAGCGGGAAATCATGAAGGTCGTGCAAGGAAGCAGGGTATAATATGTCTACCTCTAAAAATATCCTACGGTATCTGTAGATGACAATGTAAAGACATCCAAATTTCTTACTTCATCTTTGGTTAACCAGAAAAAATGTCCAATGGGAAGAGGTTGTGACATCGCATATCCATATAAATTATTTGCATCAACAGCAATAATATAGCTCTCTTCTTCGTGTTTGTTAAATCCGGGAATAAAAGGATTATTTGCTAAAGCATACCGTTTACCTACAAAACAAATGCCTCCTCTTATACTATTTTCGATCCAAAGATACATATTTATATCACTAAACAATTCTAATTCTACTTTTGTATATTTAAGTCCTGCGTTCCAAGTTAGATCAGCTGCTGTTATAAAATGACATGGGTCAAGTTTGTAAAATTGTAAGCACTTTTGACGAAAGGAAGTGAAAACTTCTGCAAGTAAAATTACATCTAATTGCTGATAAAGTTGTAAATAGTCTGCAAATTTTTTACATTTAAACGTTCGAAACACCAATAAAGCAAAGTCATAATCTTCATCCTTAACAGGAGTACTTGATAAATTGTTAAAAAATGCAGCTTTAGGTGGTAAACATGTTTCGTTTAAGATTTCAGGATTAGAAAAGTAAGAATAAGGGAAAACGCCTTTTCTCTTCAGTAAAAATTTGTTTTTTTCATTTGAATAAAATTGCTTAAAAATTGGAAAATGATGATTTGATTTTTGTAAATTTTCAACTAGTGTGGATAAAGAAGTGTTTAGAAATTGATAACTATCAAGAAATTTAATTTCATCTAATTGAAAACATGTAAATTTATTGGAATTAACTGGAATTATGCGAATTGAATTTGTATATTTTTCACTTAATTGTTTTAATATCAAATGACTATCATATCCTCTAAGATTATGGATTATTACGGGAATGAAATATTTTTTTGATATTGTAAATTGCAGGCATTGTGGGCAAAACCTCTAAATATCCCCGTGAAGTGGCAATGATCTCGAACTATTATATCGGTTTCTTTAAGTACCTGATCACAAATGTGACATCTGTCTTTTAATAATCTAGTAGTAGAAACAATAGGTTTTATATTATGCATTTTTTCTATTAAATCACTGCAAAGTTTTTTTAAATGATAAAGAAAGTTTTCAACGGCGGTTTCGCCATAATAAAACCTTTTAAAAATTATTTTATTTTCAATATCTAAACATATCATACTATAACTATATGGAATGTGTTTTTCGAGTGGAATTGTAAGACTTGTGCTGTGTAAAGTATTTGAAAGTGGTGATAACATACATTCAAAATCTGTAAAAACTACGAACGGATGATAAAAAGATTTTGAAAAGTTAGTAAATTGTATTTTACTATCATAGATTGTAGGCATGGTTACCCTTTGTGCGCTATTTTTAAGACACAAGGTTTTGTGTGCAGATAATGTAGATTCTCTTTGAAAACCACACAAACAGTTTTCACAATACTTGTGAATTCCTTTCTTTTTGGTTAAAAGACTATTAAAATTTTTAATCAAAAAATAATGTTGTTTATACAATAATAAGTTTATTGTTTTTTTGTGTATGTTTTTACTTGTGTAAATCGGAAAAACATCTTCATTGAAACTATATACATTAATATGTAAGTGATTGGATTTTTCGAATTTTTTTATTTGACTTACTTCTACAGGGAAATTTAAAAAGTCATATTTTAAGCGACATAAATATTGATTGTATTTTTGAGGTAAATTAGAATTAGTTTTGGATGGATATAGCGCTGCAGCAATGCAATATATGAAACATCGATTCTGAGTGCATTTTATGCCTAAAAGTGCTTTTTTATTTCTTAACTTATCAGGTAAAATAACATTTGCGCAACCACCTCGATTTCCTCTGTAATTACCGAGATGAACATCAATATGTTGGATATTTTTTATAGTCCATCCACTTCCGTTTTGTATAAAATTTTCTACGTCTAGTTTTATTTTTTTAAAAGCATTATCGATTGCTTTAAATATTTGATAACGCGAAAGTATACGTTCTGCATGTGAGCAGAAATAAAATTTTTGCGTTACTTCTTCATTCTCAACTTCACGTGTAAAAATAACACTTAAGCATATAATTAATCGTAACCTTAATGACACTGAATCATTAATTAATTGATAAATTAAATTCCTTGCAGCAGTATGTAAAGAGTCTGGGTCAATATAGTTTATTTCTGATCTAAAACTTCGAATATAGCCTCTAAAAGCTGATCTAATAATGTTAAACCTCATTTTAAAATTGATGAAACTGATAAAAAATATTTTTCTAATTATAATCCTTTACATATTCGTGTATCGCCTCCACACCTTTCATTAAAACATTTAATTGATCCAATGGTAAATTAAACCTGTTCCGAATTTCTCCGTCAACAGTTTTGCTAAAAGCTATGTAATAACTTTTGCGAAATTCTTTTAGCTCTATAGCAGCTCCTTTCCCCAAATAAACGTTATACGGGGGAATTTTTACTTCGTGTGAGCCACTGGACGGAGGACTTAAATCTAAATCAAAAATATTTTGAGGCTTTCCTTTTTTTACACTTTTCTTTGGGCTAACATTAGGATATTCTTCTTCTTCTTCCACGAACCCACGTTTTAATTTTTTCCTATCTACAGAAAATAAAGTAAGTTTAGGCTCCCTTAATGTTTAAACAGCTAAAACCAAGATTTTTTCAAAAATATGCTTACCGTCTTTGCTGGCCATCTTTTCCGGAGGACAGCGAGTGGTGAGGTGCTAAGCAAGTCGATTGTTAAGATACGTTTCGTTTGCAGTATTTATACTAATTTTATAGATAGCTTTGCCTTGAAATATTTATCTTATTTTCGTGCATATAATTTTTTATTAAAAAGACTCATATAAATTTCTTTTGTCAAGGATATATTTAAACTAGGCGTTAACCTAAAAACGCCTGTTTTTAAATCGTGTTTATGTTTTTAAATTATCTTAACCCAAGGATACATTTAAATTAGATAACATGTATAAGGAAATAAATAAGTCAAGAGGGGTGTTAAACAAATTAGCTTTTATTTCGATTCTTAGGTACAGGTTACACAAATCATATTTTTTTGAATATTTTGGCAATACACATAACATAAAATACAAAATTTCATCAGTTAAATGGTTATATATTAAGTAATATTATTAGAGTTACACAAATGATACATGGTAATACAAAAACTCATCAATAAATGGTTATACAAAAAAAAAAAAAAATTAATATTATTTCAAGAAATATTGTAACATTTTTTTTTTTTCAAAATATAACTTGAAATTTACAAAAACACACGTCACATTTTAGTTACAGTATATGAAATAATTTTACAAGTTCTCTCATCATTTGTTAGCAGCAGTTTTAAAATAGCCAAATTGCAGCTGAAAACGTAGACAATCACCTTCATCTGAAGTGATATCTCTTGCTTCGAGAACACAATCTAATAGATTTACAAACAGATGCTTGTTGGGAGAAAACACTTTAAATTTGTCATTTGGATCAGTTCGATGTAGTTGACAAAAACCGAAGCATTCTTCTTGTGCATCATTGTGAATGTATTGCACAATTTCACTGTTGTTGAATATCTTAAAATAGACAATTCTCTTATCGCTAATATCTTTACGTAATACAACATTCTGAACACAGTCAATTATATTTAAAAATAAGGATGGGTGGATGCAGAGAAATTCTCCAGGTGAACAGCTATCGCAAACCAGATAACCAAATGTCTCCATTGTCAGTTTTTTTTAAACTTGAGTCTAATCTGGTTCTGCTTTTATTCACTAGTCGACAGAGGTTGGCAGTACTGAAGAGATAGAGGTCGGGGAACATGAACGAGTTTAAAATACCTTTGCACAAAATTTTGAACAAGTCGTTCATTAGCGCAGTGATTTCCATTGCGCAATCGGTTGATTGGTAGCCCTCGAGAAATATGCCATAAAAATATAGGCAGAAGAGACCGCATATCATTGTATTTGGATATTGCAGAATATTTTCGTTCCATTCGAAACTGGTTGAGTCTTCAATTATAAATTGCTCAATATCATACTGAGGTCGTGTTCCATAAGAACAGAAAAAAACACAATGGTTGTCTTGTCTAAAATATATAGCTTGCCAATGTCGACCCTTGAAATGAGCAGGATCTGTATTCACAATGAAGGAGCGATAACGTTTCCGTTGTTTCGGAAGTTTATCACTAGAATAGACCCCGAGAAACCATACCGTAGTCTAGAGTCTGAAAGAGATAACCTATTCAAAACAAGTGAATCCATGAGCTGGCTTTTAATAATCTATGAATACGTTTCGGCTTTTATCGATTTCTATAAGCGAGGGCATTTCCATGTAAGCAATCAACGTAGCTGTTTCGGGAGCTCTGCATCAAATTTTAAGTGAATCGAAATATCTCCACTTCGTGTCACATTTCCAAATGGTTCACTAGCTGACTTGTCTTGTGTGAGATCAAAAACGTACAGGCATATGTTCTCTTTGTAATCGTCGTATGAAACATTCGTTTTGTGTTGTGCTAAATCGGTGAATAAACTTAAATAGTTTCTCGCATACAAATCTTTTGCATAGTCTGGTGTGTAAGCAGTAGTGGGTATCTGTATACCATTTTCACTGAGCGAAATATGGTTTAAATTATAATGTTTAAAATTGAATGGATTCTTTTTCATATCTCCATTAAATGCAGAATTCGAAATTAGGCCTAAAATTATCCTTGAAGGCAATACCCCATTGACTCCATTAGGGATTATTACACTCTTCAGACCAGAGCTCACTGTGAAAGTTTTCACTTCAATTCGTGTAAAAGGCATTTGTATGAGCGACTGTTCAAGTGCCTTTTCATGAGCCACCAGAATTGAACTTGAAATTTCACATTTTCTGACATATATACTTATATTTTCTATTTGAAGACGATAGTCCCCTGTAGCTGCTAATAAAGAAAATTCATTTTTGGCCTTAATTAATCGAATTCTGATTGATGTGCCATTTATTAAAAGCTTAGATTGAGTTCCAATATCGGTGTGAAGAATACCGCACATGTCAAAAACTTTACCATTTTTCACACGGTCCCATCTTTTCTTAGTCCTTTATTAAGCCCCGCATCTGTAAGGGTGACATCGTCAAATTTTCCAGCAGTGTCTTTTACAAATAGTCCGGCACTCAATAAATTTTTTTGAGACGATTCAGAATGAAATAACATGCTTTGAATGTACGCTTTGTAAGCATAATTGTTTTCCGACGAAATTTGACGATCGTTGAGCGAAATGTGACATTCTGCAAACATAGTATTCAATAGATAGTTAATAGGTCCACATTTGTCATCATTCTGAAATGCTTCCCCGTTTCCTTTTAAAATTCGTGCTTGAACATGTAGAAAAAGGTGTGAAAGATCAAAGTAAGATTCGCCTAAACCTGATATGAGGAATTCAATAGTGTTGTTGTCAGATATGGATGCAACAGGATGAATTTCCACAAACGATGATCGATCTATTGCCAATTGTATTGGAGATGATGTAAACAAATCTAATTCACTTTTGGTGCAGTAACACTTTTCCATTTTTTCACAGATCAGTAAACACGTCTTTCTCGCAAGACTTTTTCTCTTGGTCTGTCGCCGTGAACTCTGTTTCTTTCTTTTAACACCTCCTCCACCTTTCAATTTGCGAAGTATATCCTTTTTAATCTCTTCACCAACTTGCCGCAATTGATATTTTGAAGCTTCTTTAAAGGATTTTCCTTGCGACATATCTTCCAATACATTCTGACCTGTGCTCAGTAAATGTTTTCCCAAATATTTACCGGCTTTCATCATAATCGGCATTGCATATCTCCTAAGATTACTAAATAGCCCATAACCTCTTTGTATAGGATAATTTGAAGCAAAGTAAGAGCCACTTCCTATTTGTTGTTTACAATAGTATCCAATACAATCATTCGGATCTAATCTTTGCCCACGTTTCTCCATGGCTGACAGTTTTGAATATAACAATAAAAACTCTTTGTAGGTTGTTTTATGCAGTTTTCCTTCGAAACGACAAGACAAGGTTTGTTTTGCCTGATATGAATTTAATCGGCGTCCCACTACTTGTTACTAATTCGATTTCAATTGTATCGAAATAGTTCTTCCTGATGGGGAAATATAACGGGACAGTAAACTGTTTTGCGATTTGCTCCTTATATTCGTTGGCAATTGGTATTATTTTTAAGATAGATGCTGATACATCTCCAACCAATGAAGGAGCAATAATATCACAATACACATACACCTCTGTAATTCCTGCTCGCAATTCTAAAATATAATCCGACGTATAATTTCCTTCTGTGAAAGTATTCATACGAAATCCTAGCATATTTGACAACTTTTCTCCGAAAGTTACTTTAGTATGAAGCGGCACACTCATTTCGACTTTAGAATCTACCAACTCTCTCAAAACAATATACTTAAATTCCTTAAACAAAGCATCTGCGTGTTGGTACATACCACTCGAATTTTCAGCTTATAAATTTTTCGTGCTTCTTGAATGAGAGGAAAATTTTCGTATTCGATAAGATGAAATTTCTCTCCATCCAACTTCCGTGTAATTTCGGAAAAGTCGAATCGAATGGGAAAAATAGCATGGTGAATGTTGTGCGATTCGGTTTTTATATTTAATGCGTCCATCAGTAGGGGACAAGAATTGCGATTCATTCTTAGTTCAATATTGGAATTCAAGGTAACAATAACTTTATTTCTCTGCTTTTTTAAAACAGCGGATACATCTCCTGTTTCATAGATTATTTTCTCAGTAATTTGATCAAATATGTCGCTCGAATTCAAATCTTTAAGTGAAATTTCATATATTTTCTTAGTCAATGGACTTTTGAGCGCAACTCGAATTTCTTGATTTTTAAAAAAATTAGCATTTGGAGCGCTATAATTGCGTGTGATTGATGCTCCAGCTGGATAACCAGGTACTACATAATCTTTGTTAGGATTTAATTTTAAAAGACGTAGAAATTTATTTGCCTTTTCGTCTGTTATAGTCAATTCCCAATAGGGGTTAATATTGATTTTTATTTTCGTTTTGTTTTCAATAAGCGAAAAAGTAATTGGAGGGTCTTTTATCAGTTTTTTCACATTAGCATTAACACCTTCTGTAAACTCTTGATAATCCTCGTTGTAGAGGGGGATAACAAATTCAGGCGTCAATGATGTGCTCTCTACATTTTCAATGGTTTCTATCGAATAAGAATCGTTGTAATCAGGATGAATGGTAAAATACTTTCCGGGAATTGTTACTTCGCTCAAGCAACATTCCCATTCTCCGTTTAAAGTTATTGGATAAGCCAATTTTGTTTGGAAGTGATCTGGAGTGTTATTGGGGAAATAATTCATACTCGCATTAGAAGGTAGCAAAATATGAAAATCATTCGTGTTCTGATTCATTATGAGATGTGATTTGATCGGCTCTTATCCAAGAATTTTGAGAATCTGGAAATCCGACCCACTTAACAAATAACTTACGAGAAGCACCTTTACCTTTAGTCCGAATGATTTTTTCAATTGCCCAATAGTCATTCGTTGATTTGTCTATTTTTTGTAACTCCTCGTTATAAAAACGACCCTCAATTTCATTAGAATTAAAATCTTGTAATGTATAAGTTGGAGGAATTGTTGGATATCTTTTGTAAATGCGAAATGTTTCTTCAGTCCAACCGGGTAAATAGCCTTTGCGAAAAGTTTTGCGAGCTTTCGATAATCTGACTATGTCTCCTGCCGTAAAACTGAATTGTGGATCTACATTAGAATGATATAAACGTTTATATAATTCAGGTTCGTCATCTGTTGTCAATTTGGTAGGTTCAAAACCATGTGCGCGATGGATGGAATGATTGTATGAATGTACTAGTTCTGGTAAAATGTCATAATATTTATAGGAATTACGATAGGTAAAGGCTCTGTACAATCGTTCTCGTAAAGTTCTGTGCGCGCGCTCTAAAATCGCGCATTTCGTTTCGCTTTTTGTAGAATAGTGGTGAATTTTATATCGCTTTAACATAGCGCGTACAATTTTATTGTAAAACTCTGTTCCCTTATCAGTTTGAAAATTTTTGGGTTTTACTTTTTAAATACTTTTTGCAATACTTGTTTTATTGTGCTGGCTTTTTTATCTTTAATTGGAAAAAGCTCTTAAATATCGTGACATCACATCAATAATGGTTAAAATATAGCGATATCCTTTGTTATAACGAGATAGTTTTTGCATGTCTAATAAATCACTCTGCCACAATTCATTTATTCCATATGCAATAGTTTTGCGTCTCTGAAACTTATAACGAACAGGTTTGTGTAATGTATAAACATCTTGCTGCGAAAGCCATTTTTGAACGTCATTTAGGTGAACTCCGCTTGCCTTTGACAAACGCTTCACGCCTCCGAAAGAAGACGGTTCCTTTGGATTAAAGTATAATTTTCTTAATCGGTCCAATTTTTCCATTTTTTAATTTCTGGCGAACGCGGGGTAATCTTTGTGAACGCAGGATTTGCATCTGAAAGAAGCAACTGTTCTCTTAATCTTTTATTGCCAATCCATTCCAAAGGAATATTCACATGACGTAATGCTGCGTAAAATTTTGCAAATCCTGTAGGAGGAGTTAAAACACGTTGATCATTTTTCATCATATAGGTAAAGAGATCTACTACATTGCTACGATATTCTGCTTTGCCATCTACTTCAAATTCGTTTTTATCATTGAATGTGTAGTTAGCATCTTTTGAGTGTTTCTAAAATAGGCAATATATATTTTTTTCGTGTCTTGGGTATAGCATATCCTATATATTTTGCCAGAATGTTGATTCTTAATGGTACTTCGGATTTGTTTGTTAGTGGAAGCTCTGGTTCTGTCAATAATTCTGGAGGAATTTCAAATGGTTTCGGAGGTGGAGGAGGTTGCATCACTCTCTGATACTTTGGTATCAAATCCGATAACAGTTTAGCTTTTATGTCATCAGGTGTCTCTTTCTCATGCAACAAACTCGAAATATTATTTTCTATTCGAACTTCTGGTTGGGTTTCTGCAAAGTAACGTGATATTAACCCTTTCGGGACTAAACCCATCTCTTGAGCCATGTTTCTTATATGCGTTTGCCGATCGCTTTTCCAGCGATTCCTCCTAAAAGAGACAAAACACCTGGTAAAATTAAAGGAAGGAAACCCCGACTTGTCTATTGGTAGTAAACAGCTTACGTTTGCGAGAAATAGGTACGCTCCTATTGGCTAATAATCGTATCACTCTTTTGTAACTACACAATTTTTTGATCTTTTTTGTTGGTATGTTACCAGATAATAAATTGTCACAAATTTCACAGAGAGTTTTTATTTGATCATCTGTTGCACTCTTTAAAATCGCTTTTCGTTGAGCAGGACTTGCAGCAGCTAGCACATGCAGCAAATGAACATGTCGGCTAACTCGATTCATTTTTCTTTTGGAACAAATACCCAATTAATCATTCCCCGATCGGGAAATAAAGACTTACGGAGACGTTGTACTTCTGGCGATCTTGGATGAACATCGACAAGCAAATAACTAAATGGTTCTTCAGTTGCTTTTTTATATGAATCCATGAAAAATTTACCGCGCCCCGGAAATGCTTGTCGACCAAAACACGCAGCTTGTGATACATCTCGATTATTACGAAATAAAATTATGTAATGTGCGTTAAGGCTAATATCTCTCATAGATTTCACTCTCGGAAAAAGATTTTGTGTTATAAGTATTATGCTGTATTTCTTATGATGCGATCCCATAGTAAACATTTGGGAAATTTCGCTTGTTACATCATTCATCATATCATCCAGTACAATCAAATCGCAATTTTCTTCTTCTGCTTCTGAAGGCAGTCCTGAAACAAATTTAAAATTTTTCTCGTTCAGAAACCAATTTTGCGCGTATTTGAAACACCAGACAATATTTTTCATGGGAACTTCGTACACTTGTTCAGATATGAGTTTCTGCACCAAACTCGTTTTCCCACTTTGGGAAGGCCCCGAGATAATTAAATTTGACGGGTGGTGTAATTTTATCATTTTTAGCAGATTTCACAAACTTTTTAAATTCTTTTGCTGTTAACTGTACGCCAATAGGTTTTGGTGTCAACTGTTCAGATGTATTTTGCGGTGACCAGAAATAACGAATATCGAATACTTTTTCTCTGTTTTTATAACAAATATGGAGGAATATTTTCCTACCGATATGTTTTGAAAATACACACTGTGTTCCAGTAATATTCACTTCTACCGCTGTTGGTGTGTATACTTGCAAATAATTTATGAATACTACAAGCGGAATAACGATAACAAACCACAGGATAACAAGGTGTAAATAGTTATGTTTTGTACATCTGTCCATCTTTAGAAGGTTAAATGTTTACTCAACACATTGAACATCTGTTCGAGAATGAAAGTTTTTTTCTCAGGATTTCTATTTATAAGATGTTCTGAAAATGATAATAAAAATCCTACTTTAATCATA
The DNA here is from genome assembly GCA_019973935.1 of Trichonephila clavipes. Taxonomy (NCBI): domain Eukaryota; kingdom Metazoa; phylum Arthropoda; class Arachnida; order Araneae; family Nephilidae; genus Trichonephila; species Trichonephila clavipes. The sequence goes on along the minus strand of BMAU01005718.1, from coordinate 14,218 downwards.
GTCATTCCATCGTGGAAGAGAGATTCTGAAATTTCCGTAAATAATTCTTCATTTATTTGAATATTTTGTGACAGGTGTGATAATGCAGTCCCATAACTTTTGTTTATATCATCCATTTTACGTTTTTGAGCTTTCTTGTATTACCAGATTCGAACACTGAGAAAGAATAAAAAAGGCTCGGATACACAGATGTGCTATGGCTTGTTTGACGTCTGTGCAACCGAGTCTCTGTTATTTAAGGGCTCTCTGACTCTTAAATTGTAAATTTTTCAATTTTTTGAAAAAAAAAAAAAGTAATAATGTTATGGCCTCATCATTTCTGTGTATTTTGATACAAAAAGTTTTGTTAATGCTGTGAAAACTTCCGAGGCAAACTCTATCATGAAAAGTACTTCAAAGCAATTCATGTACGTTCTTTCAAGTTTTCTAAGTAGCATAATACTTTTCATAATACAACCCCCTGCGCAAACAGTAAAACATGTTTTTTAAATCATTACCTTCAATTTTAAAATACTAACCAAGCGAAAAAGTAATCACATCATTTAAATTCAGCGTGAACAATAAAAAGGGGATCAAGGAACAGTGTGGGTTTTACAATTTGGTGAACGCCACGAGGAAAAAAAACTTTTCTTGTTTCGAGAACCAGTCATAATTGGGAAGGTCATCGATTAATATTCAGTAAATTGCCTAGTAATCACATAATTTAAATTCAGCGTGAACAATAAAAAGTAGATCAAAGAACAGCGTGTGTTTACAATTTGGTCTACGCCACGAGGGAAAAAAACTTTTCTTGTTTCGAGAACCAGTCATAATTGTGAAGGTAATCGATTAATATTCAGTAAATTGCCTACAAAAGGTTTTTCTTCTCAGTTCGTCAGCATGAATTCAGGAAAAGACAGGATGAAAAAAGGGGTAAGTTGGGTTTTTTTTCTCTTCTATTGAAGCTTTTAATCGGCGAAGTGAAAATGCTCGCGTAACAAAGTCAACTTTTACTATCGTAGTGGTAAAATGTTTTCCTTCGTAAAGCACAGGAATCCTTTGCACGGTGTTGGTATAATGTACTTATTTTGTTTTTCCTGAATGTGTCTCCATGTAAAGCACAGGAATACTTTGCACGGTGTTGATATAATGTACTTATTTTTGTTTTTCCTGAATGTGTCTCCAAATGTTCGTGTTTTTATATCGACAAAGTGAAAATATTCATTTTAACGACCATATCGAGAAGATCCAAAATTTAGAAGGTTTGAAGATCCCTTTTTAATTTTCGGAACCATGCTCGTTCGTCTGTGTACTTGTTTATTCTTTATTATGGTCGCAATGTTTGCTACGACTTAAAAATGTATGTATGATATTGTTTTAATCACGCCGAATAAGATACTTAATTACCGTGAATTACAATCTGCAAAAAAAAATGTACATTCAAGAAGCTAGATTCGGTAGCTATAGGAGTATCGAGTCGACCAAAACTGACTGGAATTGAACGAGGAAAGCATTTTTACATGTTTTGCGCAGACGTCCGATAGTTTGCCAGACTCGCAAACGTACCCTATAATGCCAGATCTGATGGATATGATAGAGAGCGACATTGACTAGACTATTTTCTAATGACATTTGTACCTTGAGAAATGAATGCTGAAGGAAATAAATCTTTAATTAAATGCATCCTTTTGCGATCTGTTCCAATTTTAAAAATTAGAAAGAAAAAATAACATAATTCTAAGTAATATATATTTTAAGTAATTTTCTTAAAATATATATTATAAAAGTCCCATATACACAAAATTTAGTATACTTATCGTATTAATTTGTACGGTTTATAATTAAGATCGTATTGTAACTTTAGCGTCTCTCTGTCTCAAAGTGCATTTTTATTGCAGTAAATACATTATTGTTTACAGGGGGCGAGACAAAAATTATGATTGAAAATTGGGTCGCCAGTATTGAAGTTTGAGAAACACTGCTTTTAATGTATGAGTGGTGCACAGAGTATTTTATGACTAATTAATTAATACTAAATTAAGAACAAGTTTAATAATTATTAGCTACTTCCATGGGCTTGTCTTACAGAGCAAAGTTTTTGAAAGGTTTTTAATTGACCCTCTGAGTTCATTTTCTATATTTAGCTGATATCTATATTTTGTCTTCTAAACAACCACCGCATTTTTTGTAATATGTTCAATTTAAAAATCAGAGAAAGGAAAAATAACTTAGTAATTATCCTATTACTTAACTTTTTTTGCTTAAAAAAGTAACATATACAAAATTTAATACTGCCTATGTCATGAATTTGTACGGTTTATAATAAATATCGTTGCTTTATCGTAAAAAGTGCATTGTAAACTCGTGAGTTCTTTCCGACCGTGTTCGAATTGTGACAAGAAAATAATTGCAGACGGGATTTGGTCCACTGTTTATTCCATACCTTCTATGGGACATTTCTTAAAATCAAGAATATATTGAGATGTTACAGGATTACGATACATCGTTCAGCCGTGTCTACTTTTCACGACCCCGGCTTTTTCGTCACCCTCTCTCTTGTTCCCCCGTTCCGACCTTTTTCTCCCGTCGTTGCCAGATCCTCCTCTCTATATCGTCTCTCGTTCGACCTGTTGCCGGGTGCAGGCAGCGGTTCATACACGCCCCACCTAAGGTAAATTTGCCCCTTGTGGCTGATTTTTACCATATCGTTCACCAGGAACAGAAAATTCACAACCCGTGACACAGAAAATCCACAAACAGAACACACAATAATTGCAACAGTCAAAGTCTTGATGATTGTTCTAGTCAAAGTTCGCTAAAACAACACATGAAATAATATCAATAGTTCACCCAATTGAAATAAGTGACTATGTTCCCAGAAAGATCTAAACTGTAATGGGATTGCAAACAGATACATAAAAAAACACATTATACAAAAATAAAACAACACTAAATATATACATTACAGTTTTTATCTTAATCTAGACAACGTTTATTTCATTAACTCATGAATGATTGCTCAATGAGTTCACTAAATCCATATTAAATCCACAGTAAAAAACTTTCCTACGGCTCTAATTTGTCTTCGGCCGGTATGATTTCGACCCAACCCATCTCACCCATTCTAATACAAAGTTAATTTGTTTTACACGATTTTTTTTTAAATTTGCATCAGAATGTCTATATCGACTATTCGAGATACAACGAACTGTCTAACATTCTTAAAATGATTGATTGATTGAATATTAACGTCGCACTGTTCAGCTACACGAGGGCTTTTGGCGACGGACCACGTGAAAGTACGAACCATGGTCAAGTGACGTGGACGACACCTGAGCTGGCACCCCCCTCTCCTAACTACCACCCACACCAACGGGAGGACGTTTCAGCTCTCGACAGATTTAACGTGCATCGCTGCCCTACACGGCGGGTCTTTGAGTGGTACTGAACCGAACCTGTGACAAAGCAAGCCACAGTCCGATACCTATACCACTCGGCTACCCGCGGCCACCTAACATTCTTAAAACCCTGAGCCGTTAAATTACATCCATAAGAAATTGTATTCAATCTTAAACCTCACTTTTAATCATGCAAATTCCAAACGGCATAAAGCATGCGGCATAATTCCTCGTGAAAGAACGACAAAAATACCACTTCCACAAAATCCAGTACCGTGACCAGTATGCTGCGCTATTCTTTTTTCTACACAACCTTCCTTTTCAACAAAAGATAAATCCCGGTTCTCGAAAATATCTTTAACAAAAAGCTTCACGGGTTACCTTCGCACTGAGACTAGTCACCGGCCTAGCCTCGCCCCACCCTAGTGTGCTGATCAACCAGACATAAAATATATGTATGTCCCTTTGAGCTTGGCGGATCAATTGGACCTATCAGATCCATATTCACCACTGAAATGGCAATTCAGACCTTGCCACAGGTGTAATGGGTGATCGGTCTTTAATCCTAACCGATCGAGTGAGCTGACACTCTTTACATGATTCAAAATTTCTTCACATTGGAACTTAGACCCTCCCAAAGAAAGAATACTCGATTCGTTCAAGCGTCTTCTTGGGACCCATGTGACTACTGAACACGGAAGTATGCGCTAGTTTCAACACCTCAGTTTTTCTGCAGTTCGGAATTACCAGCTGCCCAATACTCTCCCCGAAGTATTTTTATCCCTACGAAATAGATATCCATCTACTTCATAGTAGTTTCCTTTGCCTTCCTTAGCCTGCTTCCAAACCAATGCTAACTCGGCACAACACTCCTTTTCGGAACGAAAACTATCAGCCACCATGCTTCCTTTATCCATCTCAGCGGTCACCTCCTCATCCTTAGTACCCAATGTTCCCACTTCATTCTGACATGAAGTAATATTCCTTGAGAATCCTCAATGTGCTCCTGTGCTTTCTCTGGCAGAATACCCAATGAAACCTCGGTTTCATCTACATTTCCTGAGTCAACCCTCAGGTCACGGGAAAGCTTTGAGCCAGTGAATTCTCTTCACTCTGGGCTCCTCCCAACATATCCAAAACCTCTGGTGGAAGCAACACGTCTTCTACCAAAACTTCTGCCAAAAGCACATAACACTTGCTGGTGCACCACATTAACCTGGCCACCGGTAGCAAGACCAATCGGAACATATACTAAAGGACATTTAACCGCTGGACCGAAAATACCTTTCAAATAAATCATTAAGGAAGCTCCTACAACCGATATTCAGGAACTAAAAGTCTTTCTTGATAACAGTAATTTCCGTACAGAATCCACTAACGCATGGACTAATTTCCCATCTACACTGACCCAGATGTTTTCACTAATTTACTTAATTTGTTTTCAATAGCCCGCCTAGGAATGACTTAACCTAGCACATCAACTCCTAGCAGCTACCGTCCCATCTACCAATTCCGTCCCTTCTGTTGACACCTTATTCACATTAAGTCTTTTATTATCTACCTCTTTGTTTTTCGGACAATCCCGCTTAAAATGTTTATCTGATCCGCAGGTGAAACAAGCGAATTTTTAATTTCAGTTACTTGACCTTTATCCAAGTTTTTTCCTAGAAGAAAAATTATCTGACTTTTTCTCCCAAATGGCTGTTTACCCCAACTACCATTAAAACTTCTCTTTTCACTATCCATTCAATTTAGCTCTCTCCGGGTTCATCGTAGGATTTCCCTTTGGAAGCATAAAATATATCACATTGTTTGCCCAAGTCCTGGTTTGTACCATTCTTCCCCTTGGAGCACACCAATATGGGTCGCCGTCTCAGAATCCAACATTTTCAAACATTTTATCTGCTACGATCAGTTGATTACTGACTCAAAATCATTCGCACCTCTTAACTTACAGTAGTATAACCACATCGATGTTAAACGGGACGCGAACTGAGAGAAAGTTTCGTCAGGTTACGTTTGGCCTTTCTAAAATTTTCTAAACATATTTTTGGTGAGGGTTCATACTCCTTGAGCACAACCTGTTTTAAAGATTCGTAATCTTTTAATTCTTCTTCGCCTAGGTTAACTAATAAGTTTGACACTTTGTCTCTAACATGCATAACAAAACCTCGGTTTTAACTCGTCGCTAACCATTTCACTAGCGAAAGCCTTTCAAGACTAGAAAGAGAAATAGTCCCACCCGTCTGATTTATTGGGTACCTTTACAGTTAAGAGCCTGACCATTTTAACTATTTCATCTAAAGATCTCACACGTGAGGGTTTGACCATTATTTTTGAGTAGCACTCTGATTAGCGTTCTAGATAATTCTATTTCCAAGCGTAATTTTTCAATTGGTAATTGTTCTTGTTGTTGTTCTAGTTTTGCTGCTGTTCTGTCTCTAACCTTTCAGCTGTAATAACTTCCAATAACTCTTTTGCCTCTTCCTCCTTGTAATATTTACTAGAGATTATTAAATTCCTTAAAACAATTTTAGACATAGACGGATCAGGTGACTCATCTAAGTCCCGCGCTAATTGAATTAAGTCAATTTTCTTACTTCTAATGAGAAATGCCATTTTTAATCAAGCTAAAACCTAATGCCAAATTACCTTCTGACAAATTTAACTACAACACTTAAATGACCTAGTACTATATATTTAACAAGCAAGAAAAATTCTACTCGTTTTCTAAGAGTACTCAAATTCAGAAACACAATACGAAATATATGTTTACAATAAAACTTATATGAGACACAGTTATTTGTTACTAATCAGAACGCAGAACCTTTTTTCAAAATAAAAAAACACAATTAACAACATACTTTAGCTACATTACCATGGAATTATTTCTCAAATCATAAAATCTACTTTTAGTTTCTTTTTAATTAAAAAGAAGAATCTTATGCAGGAGGAGAAACAAAAATCCAATATACATATACATCTAAATTACGAGCAAAGGAAATAACCCCAGATTGCATTAAACTATCCAACTAACTGACAAATTGCAAAACTTTTTGCTTAAAATGAAAAACAATCATTTAATATTTAAAAAACATGCCACATTCTGAGTCATAAATAACCTACAAAATCTCTTATTTACAACCTTTTAACAGGAAGTCTACTTGAAATACATAAACACATTTTTAATGGATGATATTTTCACCCACTCAAACATACATTTTCGCAACCATTATTTCAAGATAAATTAATCTAATTCTTTTTTTTAACTTCTGCAAACTGAATTGTTATGCAAAACACTTTCTATACCCAGATTTTAATTTTTGAGACAACTTCAAAACAGTAAAGAATGATGATAAAAAAGAAATTATAGTTTAACACTAGAAATCTAAATACCATATTTTACAACATTTAAAATGATACCCTATCATTTCCAGGTAAAATAAGTAAACAATTTTCTTATTTCATCTACACAATAATCAACAACATAGAATATTGCAATAAACCAATGAAATTTTCTTTTTTTCAGATATATCTGCTTTTTTCTATTTTTATTTTTAAAAAACAAATTAAATATGACTGCATCCATTACTTTTAAATATTCACACAATATTTTTAACTTTTGGGGAACAATGTGACCAACCTCGACATGAAAGCTGTTTCAGTACTTGAACACTTTTTCATATCACGGCTCCATTCATCAGAAAATGAAGAAAAATACGACATCTGTTCGTTCATATCCAACTCGGCAGGTGATGGTAAAACTCCATATGAAGAAGGTCTTGTTTTTTTCACTTTGAAGCTGCTGCGGGCAATTCCGGGATGCACGTGGTCATCAAATTGAAGATACACTGCAGGACATTCTATTTCCTTGTTAAAAATTTCCTTTCAAACCGAATGTCCCCTAGAGACCTTGTTCACAATTATGTAGTACGAACACCGATCAATTTGAAATATTTTGAATTTAACTTCTGCTCCATTGCACCGCACTTCTGACACCAGTGTAAACTCGTGAGTTCTTTTCCGACCGTGTTCGAATTGTGACAAGAAAATAATTGCGGACGCTTATTTGGTCCACTGTTTATTCCATACCTTCTATGGGACATTTCTTAAAATCAAAGAATATATTGAGATGTTACAGGATTACGATACATCGTTCAGCCGTGTCTACTTTTTCACGACCCCGGCTTTTTCGTCACCCCTCTCTCTTGTTCCCCCGTTCCGAGCCTTCTCCCCGTCGTTGCCAGATCTCCTCTCTATATCGTCTCTCGTTCGACCTGTTGCCAGGTGCAGGCAGCGGCTCCTTCATGCATTATTATTTGCATTCAGTAAATTATTATGCATAAGGGCGATAAAAATTGTGATTTGAAAAGGGGGCGCCGAAGTATTGAAAGTTTGAGGAAGCACTGCCTTAGATAAACATGTATTTCCACTCATTTGCAATTAAACATTTTTCTTTCAATTACGTTTATTTGTGTATTTCAGAAGAAAGTTTGATTTTTTCAAATGTATTTGCTTAATAACATGTATATTTGTGTATTATATTAAAAATTTGATCAGTCCAAAATTACATGTTTTTTAGCTCCTCTAAAAGCTTTTAGGATTTTTACAACTGATCTTACAATCCATATACGTTTTTATATGGTAGTATGTTTAAAAATGATAAGGACATTTTTACGACTGTGTGTGGCTGTTATGCCTCGTTTATAAATATAAAAAATTGCATTCAGCTACAGTTTTAAAATGTACAGAAATAAGTGGAGCAACAGCATACTTACATATTATGAATATTTTTGACTGCAGTAAGATATATTAAAATTTCAGTTTCTTTTACAATTTGAATAGAAGTTGTGAACATTTTGCGAATAGTTTGATATTGAGTATAAACCCATAGGCTGTTTAATATTGTAAAGTGTTTTTTACTTTGATACCAGCACACATTAAAAATAAGGCTCATTTGCAGTTATATGATCAGCTTCAGTGATATTTAAATTTTAAAAAATAGTCTATACGCGTACGAAAACATTCTTTCACAACCGCACACCACATCTCATACTATATCTTTCCTACAGCCTTGGAAATATTTGTGTATATTGAAAATTTAATACAGGATACATTTCCAAGTGTTAAATTTGTTTTTAAACTTTGGTATGAATACATTTGTGGAACTGTCGGTTAACTTCACTGAACAAAAATTGTTTTTAAGTGTACCGTTTTGAAAAGACAAGATTAATTAGGGAGAACTTTCTCACAATAGAATTTGTAATGACTGAACTTGTGTGAAAATGTAGTTATCGATGTGTGAGCATTTTCCTTGTAATAAAAAGAAACAGAAAGATAAGAAATTTAACTTGAGTGAAAATGGTTAGAGGAGAAATACTGTCATGCGCATTTGAAGAAGTATATCCCCCATTAAAATTAAAAATTATTGACTGAATGTGTGTTATGTCCATCATAAATGCCGATGTAAGAAAACCTTTTATTTAATACAAGAAGTTCGAAAAAGAGAACACTAGGGAAGGAAAATTTAAATTTTTTCCGAAAAATATTCAGTTAACATAAAAATATCTTTTATGATTTTATTTAAAATAAATTAAAAGTATTGAAATAGTTTTTATGCTATTTTAAATTAAAAATATAACTGAATAGAGAAAGATCCGGTTTTATTTCATAAATATAATCATTGTATGTAATATTTATTGTGTTATTGTTTAAATGAGATAAGGCCTTTGCTGCACCTCATTACTTTTTTTAAAAAACAGGAAAGTGAGCGTGTTTTCTTACTCTCATATTCAAAATGAATACAGGATGCTTTCTGGTTCAAATTGCAATACCGAATATATATATATATATATCGCAATACCAAAATATATATATATATATATATATATATATATTTTAATTTTTAAAAAATGACAGAAAAAATAAATTTTCTTTGAAGAAAATATAATTATTTTTCAACTTCAAATACTATTTATTTCCCATTTTTTCCTCTTTTTTACCTTTCATTTCGTTTTTAATTTTACTGTGACTGAACATATAGGAGAAAGAAACACCGTATCTTTCAAAGTGGATTGATCAAGAGAGGATATCTACGCTTTCAAAGAAGATTGCCCAAGGCAACTTAACGGCGCTAGCTGTAAACGATTGATCTCTTGGTTCTTACTTTTCAAAAGGGACCGAACTGGGTCGTACAATTTTTTTCCCCCGTTCGACCTCTAAGTTCTAAAAGGGAAAGGAAAAAGTCTGTTGCATTTTGAAGAGAATCGCAAATAAAGAGTTAAACGCTTTCGGAATAACTTTCAGGAGGAAGGTGTCCAGTTGGGGTTAATGAGGTTGTTAGTGAAGTTGTTAATGAAATCCAATTCCTCATCAGAAATGCGTAAAAACTGTTAAAAATAAATGGCTAAGTGATTTTTGATGCTCTTATTGATACGGGTAGCACTATTATTACTTTAATACGCGAAAAGTGTTCTTCAAATTCTTGGGTTGAGTTGAGTTGAGTTAATATTAACGTCGCACTGTTCAGCTACACGAGGGCTTTTGGCGACGGACCACGTAATTTTGAACCATGGTCAAGTGACGTGGACGACACCCTGAGCTGGCACCCCCTCTCCCTAACTACCACACCACACCAACGGGAGGACGTTTCAGCTCTCGACAGATTTAACGTGCATCGCTGCCACCTACACGGCGAGGTCTTTAGTGGTACTTGGATCGAACTCATGACATGCCTGCCATGGTTGGATACCTTAACCACTTTGGGCTACCGCAGCCCCTTCAAATTCTTGGAAGACACCGACGTTAAATCTTGCGAAAATAAATTTAACTTCTTTCTCGGTAAGAGTGAAATTAAAAACCTTTGGATCTTTTAAATCCACTATTGATATTGAAGATAACAAATTTATGACGGACATTTATGTTATTAACAATTCGCAAACAACTATTGATGTAATTATTGGAACTGATGTTTTAAAACAAACTGAATTTAAAATTAGTGCAAATGGTATGGAATTAATACCTAAGAAAATGGATCACTTTATTAATTTAATTAATGTATCTAAGGCACATAACCAATCGGAATTAAAATATAATGCCCTAGAAGTATTACAACTAAAATTTAAAAAATGCAGAAGATAAATGTAAAAATTTAGAAATGCACGTATGTAACACATCTACATTATCATTAGAAAAAACGGCGTTATTAGATAATTTGCATAAATTAGAAGAATCAAATTTAGAAAAGGTTGGAAAGTTAGTTAAATTTGAAGAAAAGTACGAGATCTTACAAGAAACACTTAAAATTACAGAACAGCGACTTGTTGAGAAAGAAATTGAATGTGCATCGTTAACCCAGAAAAAATACTCATCGTAAACGCACTAACAAGAATCAAACGATCATCCTAAGAAACATCGATGTCAACTAAAAAACGAGAAATTAACCCTAGCAAGTGCAAAACTAAGAAGTCGAAGTCTACTGGAAGAATGCTAATAAAACAAGTTATAGTGATGAGAATCAAGCCCTTGCCAAAGAGAAAAAGGATTTGCTTAGACAGATTGATTTCCTTAACTCCATCATTCTGGATACGAGAAGTTGAAAGATCCAAACAAAAGAGTAAAAGCCCAGTTCGTTAAAAACACAACCGACAGCACATATATATAAAAAACGAACCGGTGACAATCAAAAGAACTCAGTTCGGAACAGAACTCAAATTACGACCCAATTTCTACGGATCCTACCTAATTAAGACCTCAAACCCCATGATAGATATGAAGTGGAGAAGGTTGGTCAACACGAAGGGCCTAATCTTACATCTACAGCTGTTGATTTCATGAAGAGGTGGTCAATCGCTGATGCCTGACGATTTTACGACTGCAATTTAAAGTATCCCTCCAAAGAGTGACTCTCTGTGAACAGAACTTTGAATTACAGGCTGAGGCTCTTTTCTCTTTCTTTTTTTTTTTATAGTTTTGGAATGGCTGTGAGCAGCAATGACGACCCTACTTCCAGGAAAACAACACCTGTGTGAGAATACTGGAAAGCATCGCACTTGTTATATTTTCTTTTCACTGTTTTTCAATTTTTGTTTTATAGGTTTGCTTACAACATTTTGGATTTTCTTTCGCTGTGTTCAGCTCATTTCAGGATGGCCGATTGTGAAGTATAAGGCGCTATTGCAAGCCCCAGCGGCATCCCCCAGCAGATAGTTTCGAAGGAAACGAGGAGACAATATCCCCCGACGGGAAAAGGGAGCAGCGAGAGAAGGAACATGAGAACCACGGAGAATACGTTGAGACCGCAAGGAAGTAGACGCATATCGACAGAGCCGTTATATTTCTTTAAAAATAATGAAAGCCAATTAAGCAACGACGTTTAAATGTTCATTTAATTAATTAATTGTTATTCTACATTTTTATTTATTCTTATTTGAAAAATAAACAGATTATTCTGTCAAAGGAGTTCACGAATTAATCCCAGTAACAACATAACATACATGTAGAAATCACCCACATCGCGCATACACACACTCCCCAGAAGTACTGGTGTCCAGAGGGAAAGGGAATTCGTCTGCATCGTTGTAACAACGTTAACTGTTAAAACAATGACGTAAGTTGGGGCGAAAACCATTTTTCAGCCAAATTAAAATTTCATGACGTGGCTTTTTCGAATGTATTCATTCACTTTGATTAAAAAATAACTGCTTTAGCACGTAATTAACTTTAAATATATTGTTTAAGTTCCAATTTCTACAACGTATGACATTTTATACAAATGTCCATGGATTTTCTTTTACTTTATAAAGTCCGAAAATAGATAAAAACTATTTTTCAAGCAGATCGCTTTCTACTTTTCCCAGCGATTCCAAATGAAGCTGAAACGGAATATTGTATAACGTCTTTAAAATATTTATTCAATTTTGAAAATTTATATCTTTTTTTCCTTTTTGAAACATAAAACCATTTTTTAAAAAGTACTTTTCCGTTTCGGGGAGACATGAAAATACAACGAAAAAAATTTCCAAATGCTAATAAGAATTAATTGCAGGAACCTACCTCAGAATTCAATCTGTAAACTTTGAAGCTACATATTTTAATTCTTAGGAATATTCGCCGTATAATGCGCACCCATTGTTTTAAGGAGAAGCCTGAAATATACGTGCTCAATGCTCTTATATTTTGAAGTCATTTATTCGAGGTATTTTTTCAAGCCTTAGAAAAAGTAGTACACTTCTTGAAATACAAACCCTTAAGTTAATAAAAAACGTAATTTATTTTAAAGAAAGAGAGTATTTCAATACATTCAAAAGTCTAATTTTGTCTGCACTCATCTTTTCTTTTTACGGGGCGCGTTATACCCGGCGTATAACGCACCCCGTAAATTTCGATCTAATGTTTTATGTTAAAAGAGCGCGTTATACTCCGAATTTTACGGTAATTACTTTTTTTTATGCATTCGAACATTATTAAAAAATCATGAATTAAAGACTTATTTATAAAAAAATCCTTTCTTTCTTGGCAAAACTTTTTAATTGTATATGAAAATATCATTTTTAGTTTCACAGTACAGTACAGTCCCGCTAATCCGAACATCCGGTTAATCCGAACGGCTCCGCGGAAAAAATGTTATAATTTTAAGGACGAAAATCGGTGAATATTTCAATATAAACCAGTGTAAACCTTAATTCAAAACAGTTCTTTATTTAATATTCACGCACTGTACATCAAGTTATGGTACAAATTTTAAAATGGAATAAACTACAGAACAGAACACTAATGTTTAGTATGAAAATTTGTACAACATAAGATTAAATATAAAATATGTACAGTACAGTACAGTACTGATAATGTAGTGAACAAGTACCCTATTACATTAATTCAGTTATTTTTTTCTGACGCAACGAAGACAGTCTTTTCGATGATGCATTATTTCGCCAGCGTCTCATAAATAACATATCAGCTGGTGTAGTGTCGGGTTGTTGCTCCAAGTAGCGCAGGACAAGGTCAAGGGCAGCTGCGCCATCTGCATGTGGCACCACGTCCTTCTTATCGCATTGCGTCTCGTCGTCACTCCCCTCCTCCTCCATTGGCTCTTGAGTCACTGCCGCAGCTATGTCGTCATCAGTCAGAAATTCGGCTGTTTCCCCGTCTACTTTCCTGGGTAAACCAAATATGAAGCACATTATCAACTTTATCGTACAGCGATTGCTTTGCTGTCTGTCTGTTTTCAAGAGTCTCGCCAGAAGAATTAGCATAGTATTGTTCAAACTTTCTACGATTTTTTCTCCAATCACAAATTGTAGCTTTGCCAACATTAAACTCTGTAGCCAATTTTGTCACACCTTCACCTTTATCTAAACGCTTTAGAACCTCTAGTTTGTCTTTAAGAGTAAGTGTTGAGTGTTTACGCTTACTCGCCATAACAATCTGTTTACGTACACTGTATCACAGATAAATGTCCAAAACACACAACAAACTGTGTTTCACTGTAGAATATCTCACTGTAACACTGTTATTAACACAGAGACAAAAAAGCGGACGAGTATAGAACGAGCGCGGAACGACTGACGGCCAACAGTACGGGCACACGCACACGCAGTCACACTGACACACTAAGTTAGGACTGGTGGAGGGGAGGACACACGCGTCGAGGAGTGGGAGTACAGTCCACGCGGCAAAAAGCGGGCGCGTACGCTCACATTACGACAAAATACATAGACACAATAGACCCGTACTCCCGGTTCAAATAGTGAATTTCGGCTAGTTATTCCGGCTAATCCGAACAATCACGTAATCCGAACAGGGGTCGGTCCGATATTGTTCGGATTATCGGGACTGTACTG
>BMAU01005717.1:0-54523 GCA_019973935.1 Trichonephila clavipes | reverse complement strand
AGGACCGGAGAACCAACACATGACCTCCAAAACCAAAGAGCGACAACTCCGACCATCACAAAATATTCAAATGAAAAAAAATATTAAATCGTTTATATTTCCAACCTACCCCTCCCTCATACCACTCACATTCTTTTGTGGGCGCAGGACCGGAGAACCAACACATGGTCTCCATCACCAAGAGCGTACAACTCCGGCCATTAAAATATATTGAAAAGAAAAACTTTTAAATCGTTTATATTTCCCTCCTTCCCTCCTCATACCACCCACATTTTTTGTGGCTCATGACAGGAGAACAACACATGACCTCCAACCAAGAACGACAATTCCAAGGTAGCTCACAAAATATTCAAAAGAAAAAACATATGAAAACGTTTATATTTTTACCTACCATACCTCATACCACTCACATTTTTTGTGGCTTAGGACCGGAGAACACATGACACATGACCTCCATCACCAAGAAAAACGAACACCTACCGGCCATCACAAAATTCTTTTGTGGCAAGGAAGAAAAAGATAAGAGCGACAACTCCGACCCACAAAATATTCAAAAGATTATTAAATCGTTTTATTTCTCACCTACCCTCCCTCATACCATTCACATTCTTTGTGGTGCAGGACCGGAGAACCAACACATGACCTCCATCGCCAAGAGCGACAACACCGGCGCTCACAAAATATTCAAAAAAGAAAAATGTTAAATCGTTTATATTTCACACCTACCCTCCCCTCATACCACTCACATTCTTTTGTGGCGCAGGACCGGAGAACCAACACATGACCTCCAAACCAAGAGCGACAACTCCGACCTTAAAAATATTCAAAAGAAAAAGATAGTAAATTGTTTTATTTCTCTCCTACCCTCCCTCTTACCGCCCAAATTCTTTTGTGGTGCAGGACCGTAGAACCAACACATGACCTCCATAACCAAGAGCGACAACTCCGACCCTCACAAAATATTCAAAAGAAGAAAGATATTAAATCGTTTATATTTCCCACCTACCCTCCCCTCATATTACCTACCCTCCCTCACATTCTTTTGTGGCGCAGGACCGTAGAACACAACATCACAAGAGCGACAACTGACCTCCATATACTAAGAGCGAAAATCCGGCCAACAAAACAAAATATTCAAAAGAAAAAAGATATTAAATCGTTTATATTTCCCACCTACCCTCCCTCATACCACCCACATTCTTTTTGTGGCGCAGGACCGGAGAACCAACACATGACCTCCATCACCAAGAGCGACAACTCCGGCCATCACAAAATATTCAAAAGAACAAACGATATTAAATCGTTTATATTTCCTTAATCAATTCTTCCTTCCTTGTTAGACTCCTGGCCCCAATATTCTTTCTCGCGCAGGACCGGAGAAAGAACACATGACCTCCATCACCAAGAACGACAAATCCGGCCTTTACAAGATATTCAAAAGAAAAAAGACATTAAATCGTTTATATTTCCCACCTACCCTCCTTCGTACAACCCACATTCTTTTGAGGTTCAAGACCGAGGACCAACACATGATTTTCATTACCTAGAGCGACAACCGGCGATCACAAAATATTCAAAAGAAAAAACATGTTAAAAATCGTTTATATTTCCGACCTACCCTCCCTCATACAACTGACATTCTTTTGTGGCGCAGGCCCGAGAACCCACACATGACCGAGGACCAACAAAATATTCAAAAGAAGAAAAACTATATTAAATCGATATTTCCCCACATAAACTCCCCGTCATTGCAATATTCTTGTGGCGCAGACGGTAGAACCTACACATGACCCCATCACCAAATATTCTGGCCATCACAAAATATTCAAAAGAAAAAGATATTAAATCGTTTATATTTCCACCTACCCTCCCTCTTACCATTCACATTCTTTTGTGGCTCAGGACCGGAGAACCAACACATGACCTCCATCGCCAAGAGCGACAAATCCGGCCCATCACAAATATTCAAAAAAAAATATTAAATCGTTTATATTTCCCACCTCCTTACCTTCGTCATTGACCTCCATCACCAAAAAACGAACACTAACAAAATATTCTTTTGTGGCTCAGAACCGGAAACACAACACAAGACCTCCAGCTCACAAAATATCAAGAGCGACAATTCCGAGCCATCACAAAACATATTCAAAAGAAAACGAAAATATTATACAAAAGAAGAAAGATTTATATTTTTCACCTACCCTACCTCATACCACTCGTGGCGCAGGACCGGGAGAACAACACATGACCTCTATCCCCAAGAGCGACAAGAACACAAAATATTCAAAAGAAAAAAGATATTAAATCGTTTATATTTCCTACCTACCCTACCTCATACCACTCACATTTTTTGTGGCGCAGGACCGGAGAACAACACAAGACCTCCATCCCCAAGAGCGACAATTCCTGGAGCTCTGGAAAATATTCGAAAAAAAATATGAAACCGTTTATATTTCCCACCTACCTTCCTCATACCACTCACATTCTTTTTGTGGCGCAGGGCCGGAGAACAAACACATGACCTCCATCACCAAGAGCGGCAACTCTGGCCCTCACAAAATATTCATAAGAAGAAAAAGATATTAAATCGTTTATATTTCCTACCTACCTCCTCATACCACTTCACATTCTTTTTTTGTGGCGCAGGACCGGAGAACCACCACATGACCTTTATCACTAACAGTTAAAACTCCAGCCCTCACAAAATCTTCAAAAGAAGAAAGATATTAAATCCTTTATATTTCCCACCTAACCTCCCTCATACCACTCATATTCTTTTGTGGCGCATGACCGGAGAAACAGCACATGGTCCCCATTACCAAGAACGTAAACTCCGGCCATTACAAAATATTCAGAAGAAAAAGATTTTGAATCGTTTATATTTCCCATCTTCCCTCCGTCATTCCCCCCCACATTCTTTTGTGGCGCAGGACCGGAGAACCAACACATGACCTCCATCACCAAGAACGACAACTCCGGCCCTCACAAAATATTCAAAAGAAAAAAAAAAAGATATTGAATCGTTTATATTTCCCACCTTCCCTCCGTCATTCCACCCAAATTTTTTTGTGGCGCATGATCGAAGAAACAACACATGACCTCCATCACCAAGAGCGAAAACTCGGCCATCACAAAATATTCAAAAAAAAAAGATATTAAATCGTTTATATTTCCCACCTACCTCCCTCATACCACTCACATTTTTTGTGGCGCAGGACCGGAGAACAACACATGACCTCCATCCCCAAGAGCGACAATTTCACAAAATATTCAAAAGAAAAAAATATTAAATCGTTTATATTTCCACCTACCCTCCCTCATACCACTCACATTCTTTTTGTGGCGCATGACCGGAGAACCAACACATGACCTCCATCACCAAGAGCGACAACTCCGGCCCTCACAAAATATTCAAAAAAGAAAGATATTTAATCGTTTATATTTCCCACCTACCCTCCCTCATACCACCCAAATTCTTTTGTGGCGCAGGACCGGAGAACCAACACATGACCTCCATCACCAAGAGCGACAACTCTGGCCCTCACAAAATATTCAAAAAAAGAAGATGTTAAATCGTTTATATTTCACACCTACCCTCCCTCATACCACTCACATTCTTTTTTTGTGGCGCAGGACCGGAGAACCACCACATGACCTTTATCACCAACTTTTTAAAACTCCAGCCCTCACAAAATATTCAAAAGAAGAAAGATATTAAATCCGGTTTATATTTCCCAATCTTCCTTGCGTCATTCCACTCACATTCTTTTTGTGGCGCAGGACCGGAGAACCAACACATGACCTCCATCACCAAGAACGACAACTCCGGCCATCACAAAATATTCAAAGAAAAAAGATATTAAATCGTTTATATTTCCCACCTTCCCTCCCTCATTCCACTCACATTTTTTGTGGCGCATGACCGGAGAACCAACACATGACCTCCATCACCAAGAACGACAACTCGGCCATCACAAATATTCAAAAAAAAAGATATTAAATCGTTTATATTTCCCACCTACCCTCCCTCATTCCACCCACATTTTTTTGTTGTTTAGGACCGAGAACCAACACATGACCTCCATCAAACAAGAACGACAACTCCGTTTATCACAAAATATTCAAAAGAAAAAGATATTAAATCGTTTATATTTCCCACCTACCCCTCATACCACCCAAATTCTTTTGTGGCGCAGGACCGGAGAACCAACACATGACCTCCATCACGAAGAACGACAACACCGGCCCTTACAAAATATTCAAAATAAAAAAAAGATGTTAAAACGTTTATATTTCCACCTACCCTCCCTCATTCCACTCAAATTCTTTTGTGGCGCCGGACCGTAGAACCAACACGTGACCTCCATCACCAAGAACGACAACTCTGGCCATCACAAAATATTCAAAAAAAAAAAGATATTAAATCGTTTATATTTCCCACCTACCCTCCCTCATTCCACCCACATTCTTTTGTGGCGCAGGACCGGAGAACCAACACATGACCTCCATCACCAAGAGCGACAACTCCGGCCCTCACAAAATATTCAAAAAGAAAAAGATATTAAATCGTTTATATTTCCCACCTACCATCCCTCATACCACCCACATTCTTTTGTGGAGCAGGACCGGAGAACCAACACATGACCTCCATCACCAAAATCGAACACTCCGGCCATCACAAAATATTGAAAAGAAAAACTATATTAAATCGTTTATATTTCCCACCTACCCTCCTCATACCACCCACATTCTTTTGTGGCGCAGGACCGGAGAACCAACACATGACCTCCATCACCAAGAGCGACAACTCCGGCCCTCACAAAATATTCAAAAGAAAAAAACAGATATTAAATCGTTTATATTTCCCACCTACCCTCCCTCATACCACTCCACATTCTTTTGTGGCGCAGGACCGGAGAACAACACATGACCTCCATCCCCAAGAGCGACAACTCCGGGCTCACAAAATATTCAAAAGAAAAACATATTAAATCGTTTATATTTCCCACCTACCCCCCTCATACACCCACATTCTTTTGTGGCGCAGGACCGGAGAACCAACACATGACCTCCATCACCAAGAGCGACAACTCCGGCCCTCACAAAATATTCAAAAGAAAAAAATATTAAATCGTTTTATTTCCCACCTACCCTCCCTCATTCCACCCACATTCTTTTGTGGCGCAGGACCGGAGAACCAACACATGACCTCCATCACCAAGAGCGACAAAACTCCGACCCGACACAAAATATTCAAAAGAAAAAGATATTAAATCGTTTATATTTCCCACCTACCCTCCATCATTCCACCCACATTCTTTTGTGGTGCAGGACCGGAGAACCAACACATGACCTCCATCACCAAGAGCGACAACTCCGGCCCTCACAAAATATTCAAAAGAAAAAAAGATATTAAATCGTTTATATTTCCCACCTTCCCTCCGTCATTCCACCCACATTCTTTTGTGTGCGCAGACCGGAGAACCAACACATGACCTCCATCACCAAGAACGACAACTCCGGCCATCACAAAATATTCAAAAGAAAAAGATATTAAATCGTTTATATTTCCCACCTACCCTCCCTCATACCACTCACATTCTTTTGTGGCGCAGGACCGGAGAACCAACACATGACCTCCATCACCAAGAGCGACAACTCCGGCCATCACAAAATATTCAAAAGAAAAAGATATTAAATCGTTTATATTTCCCACCTACCCTCCCTCATACCACTCACATTCTTTTGTGGCGCAGGACCGAGAACCAACACATGACCTCCATCACCAAGAGCGACAACTCTGGCCCTCACAAAATATTCAAAAGAAGAAAGATATTAAATCGTTTATAATTCCCACCTACCCTCCCTCATACCACCCACATTCTTTTGTGGCGCAGGACCGGAGAACCAACACATGACCTCCATCACCAAGAGCGACAACTCCGGCCATCACAAAATATTCAAAAGAAAAAAGATATTGAATCGTTTATAATTCCCACCTTCCCTCCATTATTCCACCCACATTCTTTTGTGGCGCAGGACCGGAGAACCAACACATGACCTCCATCACCAAGAGCGACAACTCCGGCCATCACAAAATATTCAAAAGAAAAAGATATTAAATCGTTTATATTTCCCACCTACCCTCCCTCATACCACCCACATTCTTTTGTGGCGCAGGACCGAGAACCAACACATGACCTCCATCACCAAGAGCGACAACTCCGGCCCTCACAAAATATTCAAAAGAAAAAAGATATTAAATCGTTTATATTTCCCACCTACCCTCCCCTACCACTCACATTCTTTTGTGGCGCAGGACCGGAGAACCAACACATGACCTCCATCACCAAGAGCGACAACTCCGGCCTCACAAAATATTCAAAAGAAAAAGATATTAAATCGTTTATATTTTTAAACCTACCCTCCCTCATACCACCCACATTCTTTTTGTGGCGCAGGACCGGAGAACCAACACATGACCTCCATCACCAAGAGCGACAACTCCGGCCCTCACAAAATATTCAAAAGAAAAAGATATTAAATCGTTTATATTTCCCACCTACCCTCCCTCATACCACCCACATTCTTTTTTGTGGCGCAGGACCGGAGAACCAACACATGACCTCCATCACTAAGAACGACAACTCCGGCCCTCACAAAATATTCAAAAGAAAAAGATATTAAATCGTTTATATTTCCCACCTAACCTCCCTCATACCACCCACATTCTTTGTGGCGCAGGACCGGAGAACCAACACATGACCTCCATCACCAAGAACGAAACTCCGGCCATCACAAAATATTCAAAAGAAAAAAAAGATATTGAATCGTTTATATTTCCCACCTTCCCTCCGTCATTCCACCCACATTTTTTGTGGCGCAGGACCGGAGAACAAACACATGACCTCCATCACCAAGAACGACAACTCCGGCCATCACAAAATATTCAAAAGAAAAAAGATATTGAATCGTTTATATTTCCCACCTACCCTCCGTCATTCCACTCACATTTTTTTGTGGCGCAGGACCGGAGAACCAACACATGACCTCCATCCCCAAGAGCGACAACACCGGCCCTCACAAAATATTCAAAAGAAAAAGATATTAAATCGTTTATATTTCCCACCTACCCTCCTCATACCACTCACATTTTTTTGTGGCGCAGGACCGGAGAACCAACACATGACCTCCATCACCAAGAGCGACAACTCCGGCCCTCACAAAATATTCAAAAGAAAAAAAAGATGTTAAATCGTTTATATTTCAAACCTACCCTCCCTCATACCACACACATTATTTTTTGTGGCGCAGGACCGGAGAACCAACACATGACCTCCATCACCAAGAGCGACAACTCCGGCCCTCACAAAATATTCAAAAGAAAAAAGATATTAAATCGTTTATATTTCCCACCTACCCTCCCTCATACCACCCACATTCTTTTGTGGCGCAGGACCGGAGAACCAACACATGACCTCCATCACCAAGAACGACAACTCCGGCCATCACAAATATTCAAAAGAAAAAAAAAAGATATTGAATCGTTTATATTTCCCACCTTCCCTCCGTTATTCCACCCACATTCTTTTGTGGCGCAGGACCGGAGAAACAACACATGACCTCCATCACCAAGAGCGACAACTCCGGCCATCACAAAATATTCAAAAGAAAAAGATATTAAATCGTTTATATTTCCCACCTACCCTACCTCATACCACTCACATTTTTTGTGGCTTAGGACCGGAGAACAACACATGACCTCCATCACCAAGAGCGACAACACCGGCCCTCACAAAATATTCAAAAGAAGAAAGATGTTAAATCGTTTATATTTCACCTACCCCCTCCCTCATATCATTCAAACCGATTGAACATTTTTATTTTCAAATCGTTTATATTCCCACCTGACCCTCCCTCATACCACTCACATTCTTTTGTGGCGCAGGACCGGAGAACCAACACATGACCTCCATCACCCAAGAGCGACAACTCCGGCCCTCACAAAATATTCAAAAGAAAAAAGATATTAAATCGTTTATATTTCCCACCTACCCTCCTCATACCACTCACATTCTTTGTGGCGCAGGACCGAGAACCAACACATGACCTCCATTCACCAAGAACGACAACTCCAGCCCTCACAAAATATTCAAAAGAAGAAAGATATTAAATCGTTTATATTTCCCACCTACCCAACCTCATACCACTCACATTCTTTTGTGGCGCAGGACCGGAGACCCAACACATGACCTCCATCACCAAGACCGACAACTCCGGCCCTCACAAAATATTCAAAAGAAAAAGATATTAAATCGTTTATATTTCCCACCTACCCTCCGTCATACCACCCACATTCTTTTGTGGCGCAGGACCGGAGAACCAACACATGACCTCCATCACCAAGAGCGAAAATCCGGCCATCACAAAATATTCAAAAGAAGAAAGATATTAAATCGTTTATATTTCCCACCTACCCTACCTCATACCACCCACATTCTTTTGTGGCGCAGGACCGGAGAACCAAAACATGACCTCCATCACCAAGAGCGACAACTCCGGCCCTCACAAAATATTCAAAAAGAAAAAAGATGTTAAATCGTTTATATTTCCCACCTACCCTCCTCATACCACTCACATTCTTTTTGTGGCGCAGGACCGGAGAACCAACACATGACCTCCATCACCAAGAACGACAACTCCGGCCCTCACAAAATATTCAAAAGAAAAAAGATATTAAATCGTTTATATTTCCCACCTACCCTCCTCATACCACCCACATTCTTTTGTGGTGCAGGACCGGAGAACAACACATGACCTCCATCACCAAGAGCGACAATTCCGAGCCATCACAAAATATTCAAAAGAAAAAAAGATATTAAATCGTTTATATTTCCCACCTACCCTCCCTCATTCACTCCCACATTCTTTTTTGTGGCGCAGGACCGAGAACCAACACATGACCTCCATCACCAAGAGCGACAACTCCGGCCCTCACAAAATCTTCAAAAGAAGAAAAGATATTAAATCGTTTATATTTCCCACCTACCCTCCCTCATACCACCCACATTCTTTTGTGGCGCAGGACCGGAGAACCAACACATGACCTCCATCGCCAAGAGCGACAACACCGGCCCTCACAAAATATTCAAAAGAAAAAAGATGTTAAATCGTTTATATTTCCCACCTACCCTCCCTCATACCACTCACATTCTTTTGTGGCGCAGGACCGGAGAACCAACACATGACCTCCATCACCAAGAGCGACAACACCGGCCCTCACAAAATATTCAAAAGAAAAAAGATGTTAAATCGTTTATATTTCCCACCTACCCCCCTCATACCACCCACATTCTTTTGTGGCGCAGGACCGGAGAACCAACACATGACCTCCATCACCAAGAGCGACAACTCCGACCCTCACAAAATATTCAAAAGAAAAAGATATTGAATCGTTTATATTTCCCACCTACCCTCCCTCATTCCACTCACATTCTTTTGTGGCGCAGGACCGGAGAACAACACATGACCTCCATCACCAAGAGCGACAACTCGGCCATCACAAAATATTCAAAAAGAAAAAATATTAAATCGTTTATATTTCCCACCTACCCTCCCTCATACCACTCACATTCTTTTGTGGCGCAGGACCGGAGAACCAACACATGACCTCCATCCCCAAGAGCGACAACTCCGGCCCTCACAAAATATTCAAAAGAAAAAACATATTAAACGTTTATATTTCCCACCTACCCTCCCTCATACCACTCCATTCTTTTGTGGCGCAGGACCGGAGAACCAACACATGACCTCCATCACCAAGAGCGACAACTCTGGCCCTCACAAAATATTCAAAAGAAGAAAGATATTAAATCGTTTATATTTCCTACCTACCCTCTCTCATACCACTCACATTCTTTTGTGGCGCAGGACCGGAGAACAACACATGACCTCCATCACCAAGAGCGACAACTCCGGCCCTCACAAAATATTCAAAAGAAAAAAGATATTAAATCGTTTATATTTCCCACCTACCCTCCCTCATTTCACCCACATTCTTTTGTGGCGCAGGACCGGAGAACCAACACATGACCTCCATCACCAAGAACGACAACTCCGGCCATCACAAAATATTCAAAAAAAAAAATATTAAATCGTTTATATTTCCCACCTACCCTCCCTCATTCCACCACATTCTTTTGTGGCGCAGGACCGGAGAACCAACACATGACCTCCATCACCAAGAACGACAATTCCGGCCATCACAAAATATTCAAAGCAAAAAAATAATAAATCGTTTATATTTCCCACCTACCCTCCCTCATACCACTCACATTTTTTGTGGCGCAGGACCGGAGAACCAACACATGACCTCCATCACCAAGAGCGACAACTCTGGCCCTCACAAAATATTCAAAAGAAAAAAATATTAAATCGTTTATATTTCCCACCTACCCTCCCTCTTACCACTCAAATTCTTTTGTGGCGCAGGACCGGAGAACCAACACATGACCTCCATCGCCAAGAGCGACAACACCGGCCCTCACAAAATATTCAAAGAAGAAAAATGTTAAATCGTTTATATTTCCCACCTACCCTCCCTCATACCACCCACATTCTTTTTGTGGCGCAGGACCGGAGAACCAACACATGACCTCCATCACCAAGAGCGACAACTCCGGCCCTCACAAAATATTCAAAATACAAAAGATATTAAAACCTTTATATTTCCCACCTTCCTTCCGTTATTCCACCCACATTCTTTTGTGGCGCATGACCGGAGAAACAACACATGACCTCCATCACCAAGAACGACAAATCCGGCCTTTACAAAATATTCAAAAGAAAAAAGATATTAAATCGTTTATATTTCCCACCTACCCTCCCTCATACCACCCACATTCTTTTGTGGCGCAGGACCGGAGAACCAACACATGACCTCCATCACCAAGAGCGACAACTCCGGCCCTCACAAAATATTCAAAAGAAGAAAAATATTAAATCGTTTATATTTCCACCTACCCTCCCTCATACCACTCACATTCTTTTGTGGCGCAGGACCGGAGAACCAACACATGACCTCCATCACCAAGAGCGACAACTCCGGCCCATCACAAAATATTCAAAAGAAAAAAGATATTAAATCGTTTATATTTCCCACCTACCCTCCGTCATTCCACTCACATTCTTTTGTGGCGCAGGACCGGAGAACCAACACATGACCTCCATTGAACGACAACTCCGGCCATCACAATATATTGAAAAGAAAAACTATATTAAATCGTTTATATTTCCCAACTTCCCTCCATTATTCCACCCACATTCTTTTGTGGCTCAGGACCGGAGAACAACACATGACCTCCATCCCCAAGAGCGACAACTCCGGCCCTCACAAAATATTCAAAAAAAAACATATTAAATCGTTTATATTTCCCACCTACCCTCCCTCATACCACTCACATTCTTTTGTGGCGCAGGACCGGAGAACAACACATGACCTCCATCCCCAAGAGCGACAACTCCGACAAAATATTCAAAAGAAAAAAGATATTAAATCGTTTATATTTCCCACCTACCCTCCCTCATACCACCCACATTCAAGGACCGGACAACACATGACCTCCATCCCCAAGAGCGACAACACCGGCCTCACAAAATATTCAAAAGAAAAACATATTGAATCGTTTATATTTTCCACCTACCCTCCCTCATACCACTCACATTCTTTTGTGGCGCAGGACCGGAGAACCAACACATGACCTCCATCACCAAGAGCGGCAACTCTGGCCCTCACAAAATATTCATAAGAAGAAAGATGTTAAATCGTTTATATTTCAAACCTACCCTCCCTCATACCACCCACATTCTTTTGTGGCGCAGGACCGGAGAACCACCACATGACCTTTATCACTAACAGTTAAAACTCCAGCCCTCACAAAATCTTCAAAAGAAGAAAGATATTAAATCCTTTATATTTCCCACCTAACCTCCCTCATACCACTCATATTCTTTTGTGGCGCATGACCGGAGAAACAGCACACGGTCTCCATTACCGAGAATGTAAACTCCGGCCATTACAAAATATTTAGAAGAAAAAAGATTTTGAATCGTTTATATTTCCCATCTTCCCTCCGTCATTCCCCACATTCTTTTGTGGCGCAGGACCGGAGAACCAAACCATGACCTCCATCACCAAGAACGAACACTCCTGCCATCACAAAATATTCAAAAGAAAAAAGATATTGAATCGTTTATATTTCCCACCTTCCCTCCGTTATTCCACCCACATTTTTTTTGTGGCGCATGATCGAAGAAACAACACATGACCTCCATCACCAAGAACGAAAATTCGGCCATCACAAAATATTCAAAAGAAAAAGATATTAAATCGTTTATATTTCCCACCTACCCTCCCTCATACCACTCACATTTTTTGTGGCTTAGGACCGGAGAACAACACATGACCTCCATCCCCAAGAGCGACAATTCCGGAGCTCACAAAATATTCAAAAGAAAAAAACATATTAAATCGTTTATATTTCCCACCTACCCTCCCTCATACCACTCACATTCTTTTGTGGCGCAGGACCGGAGAACCAACACATGACCTCCATCACCAAGAGCGACAACTCCGGCCCCTCACAAAATATTCAAAAGAAAAAAATATTAAATCGTTTTATTTCCCACCTACCCTCCCTCATACCACCCAAATTCTTTTGTGGCGCAGGACCGGAGAACCAACACATGACCTCCATCACCAAGAGCGACAACTCCGGCCCTCACAAAATATTCAAAAGAAGAAAAGATATTAAATCGTTTATATTTCCCACCTACCCTCCCTCATTCCACTTCCACATTCTTTTGTGGCGCAGGACCGGAGAACCAACACATGACCTCCATCACCAAGAACGACAACTCCGGCCATCACAAAATATTCAAAAAAAAAAAAAGATATTAAATCGTTTATATTTCCCACCTTCCCTCCGTTATTCCACCCACATTCTTTTTGTGGCGCAGGACCGGAGAACAACACATGACCTCCATCACCAAGAACGACAACTCAGGCCATCACAAAATATTCAAAAGAAAAAAGATATTAAATCGTTTATATTTCCCACCTACCCTCCCTCATACCACTCACATTCTTTTGTGGTGCAGGACCGAAAACCAACACATGACCTCCATCACCAAGAGCGACAACTCCGGCCCACAAAATATTCAAAAGAAAAAAGATATTAAATCGTTTATATTTCCCACCTACCCTCCCTCATACCACTCACATTCTTTTGTGGCGCAGGACCGGAGAACCAACACATGACCTCCATCACCAAGAGCGACAACTCCGGCCCTCACAAAATATTCAAAAGAAAAAGATATTAAATCGTTTATATTTCCCACCTACCCTCCCTCATACCACCCACATTCTTTTGTGGCGCAGGACCGGAGAACCAACACATGACCTCCATCACCAAGAACGACAACTCCGGCCACCACAAAATATTCAAAATAAAAAGATATTAAATCGTTTATATTTCCCACCTTCCCTCCCTCATTCCACCCACATTCTTTTGTGGCGCATGACCGGAGAAACAACACATGACCTGCATCACCAAGAACATCAAATCGGGCCTTTACAAAATATTCAAAAGAAAAAAGATATTAAATCGTTTATATTTCCCACCTACCCTCCCTCATACCACTCACATTCTTTTGTGGTGCAGGACCGGAGAACCAACACATGACCTCCATCACCAAGAGCGACAACTCCGGCCCTCACAAAATATTCAAAAAGAAAAATGTTAAATCGTTTATATTTCAAACCTACCCTCCCTCATACCACCCACATTCTTTTGTGGCGCAGGACCGGAGAACCAACACATGACCTCCATCACCAAGAGCGACAACTCCGGCCCTCACAAAATATTCAAAAGAAGAAAAAACATATTAAATTGTTTATATTTCCCACCTACCCTCCCTCATACCACCCACATTCTTTTGTGGCGCAGGACCGGAGAACCAACACATGACCTCCATCACCAAGAACGACAACTCCGGCCCTCACAAAATATTCAAAAGAAAAAGATATTAAATCGTTTATATTTCCCACCTAAACTCCCTCATTCCACCCACATTCACCGGAAAATATTCAAAAGAAAAAAAATATTAAATATTAAATCGTTTATATTTCCCACCTACCCTCCCTCATACCACTCACATTCTTTTTGTGGCGCAGGACCGGAGAACCAACACATGACCTCCATCACTAAGAGCGACAACTCCGGCCCTCACAAAATATTAGATAAAAATCGTTTATATTTCCCACCTACCCTCCCTCATACCACCCACATTCTTTTTGGCGCAGGACCGGAGAACCAACACATGACCTCCATCACCAAGAGCGACAACTCCGGCCCTCACAAAATATTCAAAAGAAAAAAGATATTAAATCGTTTATATTTCCCACCTACCCTACCTCATACCACTCACATTCTTTTGTGGCGCAGGACCGGAGAACCAACACATGACCTCCATCACCAAGAACGACAATTCCGGCCATCACAAAATATTCAAAAGAAAAAAGATATTAAATCGTTTATATTTCCCACCTACCCTCCCTCATTCCACTCACATTTTTTGTGGCTCAGGACCGGAGAACCAACACATGACCTCCATCACCAAGAACGACAACTCCGGCCATCACAAAATATTCAAAAGAAAAAGATATTAAATCGTTTATATTTCCCAAAACTACCCTCCCTCATACCACCACATTCTTTTGTGGCGCAGGACCGGAGAACCAACACATGACCTCCATCACCAAGAGCGACAACTCCGGCCCTCACAAAATATTCAAAAGAAAAAGATATTAAATCGTTTATATTTCCAACCTACCCTCCCACTCATACCACCCACATTCTTTTGTGGCGCAGGACCGGAGAACCAACACATGACCTCCATCACCAAGAGCGACAACTCTCGGCCATCACAAAATATTCAAAAAGAAAAAGATATTAAATCGTTTATATTTCCACCTACCCTCCCTCATACCACTCCACATTCTTTTGTGGCGCAGGACCGGAGAACCAACACATGACCTCCATCACCAAGAGCGACAACTCCGGCCCTCACAAAATATTCAAAAGAAAAAAGATATTAAATCGTTTATATTTCCCA
Organism: Trichonephila clavipes; assembly: GCA_019973935.1. NCBI lineage: Eukaryota > Metazoa > Arthropoda > Arachnida > Araneae > Nephilidae > Trichonephila > Trichonephila clavipes. Next base: position 39,349 of record BMAU01005717.1, on the reverse strand, counting down.
CCTACCCTCCCTCATACCACCCACATTCTTTTGTGGCGCAGGACCGGAGAACCAACACATGACCTCCATCACCAAGAGCGACAACTCCAGCCATCACAAAATATTCAAAAGAAAAAGATATTAAATCGTTTATATTTCCCACCTACCCTCCCTCATCCATATTCAAAAAAAAAATATTAAAAAATATAGCTTTATATTTCCCACCCCCTCATACCACTCACATTTTTTGTGGCGCAGGACCGGAGAACAACACATGACCTCCATCACCAAGAACGACAACTCCGGCCATCACAAAATATTTAAAAGAAAAAAAGTATTTGAATCGTTTATATTTCCCACCTTCCCTCCGTTATTCCACCCACATTTTTTGTGGCGCATGACCGGAGAACAACACATGACCTCCATCACCAAGAACGACAACTCCGGCCATCACAAAATATTCAAAAAAAAAAGATATTAAATCGTTTATATTTCCCACCTACCCTCCTCATACCACCCACATTTTTTGTGTCTCACGACCGGAGAACAACACATGACCTCCATCACCAAGAACGACAACACCGGCCATCACAAAATATTCAAAAGAAAAAATATTAAATCGTTTATATTTCCCACCTACCCTCCCTCATACCACTCACATTCTTTTGTGGCGCAGGACCGGAGAACCAACACATGACCTCCATCACCAAGAGCGACAACTCCGGCCTCACAAAATATTCAAAAAAAAAAAATGTTAAATCGTTTATATTTCCCACCTACCCTCCCTCATACCACCACATTCTTTTGTGGCGCAGGACCGGAGAACCAACACATGACCTCCATCACCAAGAGCGACAACTCCGGCCCTCACAAAATATTCAAAAGAAGAAAAATATTAAATCGTTTATATTTCCCACCTACCCTCCCTCATACCACCCACATTCTTTTGTGGAGCAGGACCGGAGAACCAACACATGACCTCCATCACCAAGAGCGAGAACTTCGGCCCTCACAAAATATTCAAAAGAAAAAAATATTAAATCGTTTATATTTCCCACCTACCCTCCCTCATTCCACCCACATTCTTTTTGTGGCGCAGGACCGGAGAACCAACACATGACCTCCATCACCAAGAACGACAACTCCGGCCCTCACAAAATATTCAAAAGAAAAAAACTATATTAAATCGTTTATATTTCCCACCTACCCTCCTCATACCACTCACATTCTTTTGTGGCGCAGGACCGGAGAACAACACATGACCTCCATCACCAAGAGCGACAATTCCGGCCCTCACAAAATATTCAAAAGAAAAAAATATTAAATCGTTTATATTTCCCACCTACCCTCCCTCATACCACTCACATTCTTTTGTGGCGCAGGACCGGAGAACCAACACATGACCTCCATCACCAAGAGCGACAACTCCGGCCCTCACAAAATATTCAAAAGAAAAAAGATATTAAATCGTTTATATTTCCCACCTACCCTCCCTCATACCACCCACATTCTTTTTTGTGGCGCAGGACCGGAGAACCAACCCATGACCTCCATCACCAAGAACGACCACTCCGGCCCTCACAAAATATTCAAAAGAAAAAGATATTAAATCGTTTATATTTCCCACCTTCCCTCCGTTATTCCACCCACATTCTTTTGTGGCGCAGGACCGGAGAACCAACACATGACCTCCATCACCAAGAACGACAACTCCGGCCATAACAAAATATTCAAAAGAAAAAGATATTAAATCGTTTATATTTCCCACCTACCCTCCGTTATACCACCCACATTCTTTTGTGGCTCAGGACCGGAGAACCAACACATGACCTCCATCACCAAGAGCGACAACTCCGGCCCTCACAAAATATTCAAAAAGAAAAAAGATATTAAATCGTTTATATTTCCCACCTACCCTACCTCATACCACTCACATTTTTTGTGGCTTAGGACCGGAGAACCAACACATGACCTCTATTACCAAGAACGACAACTCCGGCCCGCACAAAATATTCAAAAGAAGAAAAAAATATTAAATCGTTTATATTTCCCACCTACCCTCCCTCATACCACTCACATTCTTTTGTGGCGCAGGACCGGAGAACCAACACATGACCTCCATCACCAAGAGCGACAACTCCGGCCCTCACAAAATATTCAAAAGAAAAAACTATATTAAATCGTTTATATTTCCCACCTACCCTCCCTCATACCACTCACATTCTTTTGTGGCGCAGGACCGGAGAACCAACACATGACCTCCATCACCAAGAGCGACAACTCCGGCCATCACAAAATATTCAAAAGAAAAAGATATTAAATCGTTTATATTTCCCACCTACCCTCCCTCATTCCACCCACATTCTTTTGTGGCGCAGGACCGGAGAACCAACACATGACCTCCATCACCAAGAACGAACACTCCGGCCCTCACAAAATATTCAAAAGAAAAAGATATTAAATCGTTTATATTTCCCACCTACCCTCCCTCATTCCACCCACATTCTTTTTGTGGCGCAGGACCGGAGAACAACACATGACCTCCATCACCAAGAACGACAATTCCGGCCATCACAAAATATTCAAAAGAAAAAAAGATATTAAATCGTTTATATTTCAACCTACCCTCCCTCATACCACCCACATTCTTTTGTGGCGCAGGACCGGAGAACCAACACATGACCTCCATCACCAAGAGCGACAACTCCGGCCCTCACAAAATATTCAAAAGAAAAAAGATATTAAATCGTTTATATTTCCCACCTACCCTCCCTCATACCACCCACATTCTTTTGTGGCTCAGGACCGGAGAACCAACACATGACCTCCATCACCAAGAGCGACAACTCCGGCCCTCACAAAATATTCAAAATACAAAGATATTAAAACCTTTATATTTCCCACCTACCCTCCCTCATACCACTCACATTCTTTTGTGGCGCAGGACCGGAGAACCAACACATGACCTCCATCACCAAGAGCGACAACTCCGGCCCTCACAAAATATTCAAAAAAAAAGATATTAAATCGTTTATATTTCCCACCTACCCTCCCTCATACCACCCACATTCTTTTGTGGCTCAGGACCGGAGAACCAACACATGACCTCCATCACCAAGAGCGACAACTCCGGCCCTCACAAAATATTCAAAAGAAAAAAGATGTTAAATCGTTTATATTTCCCACCTACCCTCCCTCATACCACCCACATTCTTTTGTGGCGCAGGACCGGAGAACCAACACATGACCTCCATCACCAAGAACATCAAAACAGGCCTTTACAAAATATTCAAAAGAAAAAAAGATATTAAATCGTTTATATTTCCCAACTACCCTCCCTCATACCACCCACATTCTTTTGTGGCGCAGGACCGGAGAACCAACACATGACCTCCATCACCAAGAGCGACAACTCCGGCCATCACAAAATATTCAAAAGAAAAAAGATATTAAATCGTTTATATTTCCAACCTACCCTCCCACATTCCACCCACATTCTTTTGTGGCGCAGGACCGGAGAACCAACACATGACCTCCATCACCAAGAGCGACAACTCCGGCCCTCACAAAGTATTCAAAAACGAAAAAAGATATTAAATCGTTTATATTTCCCACCTACCCTCCCTCATACCACCCATTCTTTTGTGGCGCAGGACCGGAGAACCAACACATGACCTCCATCACCAAGAGCGACAATTCCGGCCTCAAAAATATTCAAAAGAAAAAAGATATTAAATCGTTTATATTTCCCACCTACCCTCCCTCATACCACCCACATTCTTTTGTGGCGCAGGACCGGAGAACCAACACATGACCTCCATCACCAAGAGCGACAACTCCGGCCTTCACAAAATATTCAAAAGAAAAAAAACATATTAAATCGTTTATATTTCCCACCTACCCTACCTCAAACCACCCACATTTTTTTGTAGCTTAGGACCGGAGAACCAACACATGACTTCCATCACCAAGAGCGACAACTCCGGCCCTCACAAAATATTCAAAAGAAAAAAGATATTAAATCGTTTATATTTCCCACCTACCCTCCCTCATACCACTCACATTCTTTTGTGGCGCAGGACCGGAGAACCAACACATGACCTCCATCACCAAGAGCGACAACTCCGGCCCCTCACAATATATTGAAAAGAAAAACTATATTAATTCGTTTATATTTCCCACCTACCCTCCCTCATACCACTCACATTCTTTTGTGGCGCAGGACCGGAGAACCAACACATGACCTCCATCACCAAGAACGACAACTCCGGCCCTCACAAAATATTCAAAAAAGAAAAAAGATATTAAATCGTTTATATTTCCCACCTACCCTCCCTCATTCCACCCACATTCTTTTGTGGCGCAGGACCGGAGAACCAACACATGACCTCCATCACCAAGAGCGACAACTCCGGCCCTCACAAAATATTCAAAAGAAAAAAGATATTAAATCGTTTATATTTCCCACCTACCCTCCCTCATACCACCCACATTCTTTTGTGGCGCAGGACCGGAGAACCAACACATGACCTCCATCACCAAGAGCGACAACTCTGGCCCTCACAAAATATTCAAAAGAAAAAGATATTAAATCGTTTATATTTCCCACCTACCCTCCCTCATTCCACCACATTCTTTTGTGGCGCAGGACCGGAGAACCAACACATGACCTCCATCACCAAGAACGACAACTCCGGCCCTCACAAAATATTCAAAAGAAAAAGATATTAAATCGTTTATATTTCCCACCTACCCTCCCTCATACCACTCACATTCTTTTGTGGCGCAGGACCGGAGAACCAACACATGACCTCCATCACCAAGAGCGACAACTCCGGCCATCACAAAATATTCAAAAGAAAAAAGATATTAAATCGTTTATATTTCCCACCTACCCTCCCTCATTCCACCCACATTCTTTTGTGGCGCAGGACCGGAGAACAACACATGACCTCCATACCCAAGAGCGACAACTCCGGCCATCACAAAATATTCAAAAGAAAAAAGATATTAAATCGTTTATATTTCCCACCTACCCTCCCTCATACCACTCACATTCTTTTGTGGCTCAGGACCGGAGAACAACACATGACCTCCATCACCAAGAGCGACAACTCCGGCCCTCACAAAATATTCAAAAGAAAAAAGATATTGAATCGTTTATATTTCCCACCTACCCTCCCTCATACCACCCACATTCTTTTGTGGCGCAGGACCGGAGAACCAACACATGACCTCCATCACCAAGAGCGACAACTCCGGCCCTCACAAAATATTCATAAGAAAAAAGATGTTAAATCGTTTATATTTCCCACCTACCCTCCCTCATACCACTCACATTCTTTTTTGTGGCGCAGGACCGGAGAACCAACACATGACCTCCATCACCAAGAAACGACAACTCCGGCCATCACAAAATATTCAAAAGAAAAAAGATATTAAATCGTTTATATTTCCCACCTACCCTCCCTCATACCACCCACATTCTTTTGTGGCGCAGGACCGGAGAACCAACACATGACCTCCATCACCAAGAACGACAACTCCGGCCCTCACAAAATATTCAAAAGAAAAAAGATATTAAATCGTTTATATTTCCCACCTACCCTCCCTCATACCACTCACATTCTTTTGTGGCGCAGGACCGGAGAACCAACACATGACCTCCATCACCAAGAGCGACAACTCCGGCCCTCACAAAATATTCAAAAGAAGAAAAAAGATATTGAATCGTTTATATTTCCCACCTACCCTCCCTCATACCACCCACATTCTTTTGTGGCGCAGGACCGGAGAACCAACACATGACCTCCATCACCAAGAGCGACAACTCCGGCCCTCACAAAATATTCAAAAGAAAAAGATATTAAATCGTTTATATTTCCCACCTTCCCTCCCTCATTCCACCCACATTCTTTTGTGGCGCAGGACCGGAGAACCAACACATGACCTCCATCACCAAGAACGACAACTCCGGCCATCACAAAATATTCAAAAGAAAAAATATTAAATCGTTTATATTTCCCACCTACCCTCCCTCATACCACCCACATTCTTTTGTGGCGCAGGACCGGAGAACCAACACATGACCTCCATCACCAAGAGCGACAACTCCGGCCATCCCTCACAAAATATTCAAAAGAAAAAGATATTTAAATCGTTTATATTTCCCACCTACCCTCCCTCATACCACTCACATTCTTTTGTGGCGCAGGACCGGAGAACCAACACATGACCTCCATCACCAAGAGCGGCAACTCCGGCCCTCACAAAATATTCATAAGAATAAAGATGTTAAATCGTTTATATTTCCCACCTACCCTCCCTCATACCACTCACATTCTTTTGTGGCGCAGGACCGGAGAACCAACACATGACCTCCATCACCAAGAGCGACAACTCCGGCCCTCACAAAATATTCAAAAGAAAAAAGATATTAAATCGTTTATATTTCCCACCTTCCCTCCGTCATTCCACCCACATTCTTTTGTGGCGCAGGACCGGAGAACCAACACATGACCTCCATCACCAAGAACGACAACTCCGGCCATCACAAAATATTCAAAAGAAAAAAGATATTAAATCGTTTATATTTCCCACCTACCCTCCCTCATTCCACCCACATTCTTTTTGTGGCGCAGGACCGGAGAACCAACACATGACCTCCATCACCAAGAACGACAACTCCGGCCATCACAAAATATTCAAAAGAAAAAGATATTAAATCGTTTATATTTCCCACCTACCCTCCTCATACCACCCACATTCTTTTGTGGCGCAGGACCGGAGAACCAACACATGACCTCCATCACCAAGAGCGACAACTCCGGCCCTCACAAAATATTCAAAAGAAAAAATATATTAAATCGTTTATATTTCCCACCTACCCTCCCTCATACCACTCACATTCTTTTGTGGCGCAGGACCGGAGAACCAACACATGACCTCCATCACCAAGAGCGACAACTCCGGCCCTCACAAAATATTCAAAAGAAAAAGATATTAAATCGTTTATATTTCCCACCTACCCCCTCCCTCATACCACCCACATTCTTTTGTGGCGCAGGACCGGAGAACCAACACATGACCTCCATCACCAAGAGCGACAACTCCAGCCCTCACAAAATATTCAAAAGAAAAAGATATTAAATCGTTTATATTTCCCACCTAACCCTCCCTCATACCACCCACATTCTTTTGTGGCGCAGGACCGGAGAACCAACACATGACCTCCATCACCAAGAACGACAACTCCGGCCATCACAAAATATTCAAAAGAAAAAAGATATTAAATCGTTTATATTTCCCACCTTCCCTCCGTCATTCCACCCACATTCTTTTGTGGCGCAGGACCGGAGAACAACACATGACCTCCATCACCAAGAACGACAACTCCGGCCATCACAAAATATTCAAAAGAAAAAGATATTAAATCGTTTATATTTCCCACCTACCCTCCTCATACCACTCACATTTTTTGTGGCTTAGGACCGGAGAACAACACATGACCTCCATCCCCAAGAACGACAATCCGGCCATCACAAAATATTCAAAAGAAAAAAGATATTAAATCGTTTATATTTCCCACCTACCCTCCCCCTCATACCACTCACATTCTTTTGTGGCGCAGGACCGGAGAACCAACACATGACCTCCATCACAAAGAGCGACAATTCCGGAGCTCAGAAAATATTCAAAGCAAAAAAATAATAAATCGTTTATATTTCCCACCTACCCTACCTCATACCACTCACATTCTTTTGTGGCGCAGGACCGGAGAACCAACACATGACCTCCATCACCAAGAGCGACAACTCCGGCCCTCACAAAATATTCAAAAGAAAATATATTAAATCGTTTATATTTCCCACCTACCCCTCCCTCATACCACCCACATTCTTTTGTGGCGCAGGACCGGAGAACCAACACATGACCTCCATCACCAAGAGCGACAACTCCGGCCCTCACAAAATATTCAAAAGAAAAAACATATTAAATCGTTTATATTTCCCACCTACCCTCCCTCATACCACTCCACATTCTTTTGTGGCGCAGGACCGGAGAACCAACACATGACTTCCATCACCAAGAGCGACAACTCCGGCCCTCACAAAATATTCAAAAGAAAAAAGATATTAAATCGTTTATATTTCCCACCTACCCTCCCTCATACCACTCACATTCTTTTGTGGCGCAGGACCGGAGAACCAACACATGACCTCCATCACCAAGAGCGACAACTCCGGCCCTCACAAAATATTCAAAAGAAAAAGATATTAAATCGTTTATATTTCCCACCTACCCTCCCTCATTCCACCCACATTCTTTTGTGGCGCAGGACCGGAGAACCAACACATGACCTCCATCACCAAGAACGACAACTCCGGCCATCACAAAATATTCAAAAGAAAAAAAAAAGATATTAAATCGTTTATATTTCCCACCTACCCTCCCTCATTCCACCCACATTCTTTTGTGGCGCAGGACCGGAGAACCAACACATGACCTCCATCACCAAAAACGACAACTCCGGCCATCACAAAATATTCAAAAGAAAAAAATATTAAATCGTTTATATTTCCCACCTACCCTCCCTCATTCCACCCACATTCTTTTGTGGCGCAGGACCGGAGAACCAACACATGACCTCCATCACCAAGAGCGACAACTCCGGCCCTCACAAAATATTCAAAAGAAAAAGATATTAAATCGTTTATATTTCCCACCTACCCTCCCTCATACCACTCACATTCTTTTGTGGCGCAGGACCGGAGAACCAACACATGACCTCCATCACCAAGAGCGACAACTCCGGCCCTCACAAAATATTCAAAAGAAGAAAGATATTAAATCGTTTATATTTCCCACCTACCCTCCCTCATACCACTCACATTCTTTTGTGGCGCAGGACCGGAGAACCAACACATGACCTCCATCACCAAGAGCGACAACTCCGGCCCTCACAAAATATTCAAAAGAAAAAAGATATTAAATCGTTTATATTTCCCACCTACCCTCCCTCATACCACTCACATTCTTTTGTGGCGCAGGACCGGAGAACCAACACATGACCTCCATCACCAAGAGCGACAACTCCGGCCCTCACAAAATATTCAAAAAAAAAAAAATATTAAATCGTTTATATTTCCCACCTACCCTCCCTCATACCACCCACATTCTTTTGTGGCGCAGGACCGGAGAACCAACACATGACCTCCATCACCAAGAACGACAACTCCGGCCATCACAAAATATTCAAAAGAAAAAAAAGATATTAAATCGTTTATATTTCCCACCTACCCTCCCTCATTCCACCCACATTCTTTTGTGGCGCAGGACCGGAGAACCAACACATGACCTCCATCACCAAGAGCGACAACTCCGGCCCTCACAAAATATTCAAAAGAAAAAAAAATCGTATTAAATCGTTTATATTTCCCACCTACCCTCCCTCATACCACTCACATTCTTTTGTGGCGCAGGACCGGAGAACCAACACATGACCTCCATCACCAAGAGCGACAACTCCGGCCATCACAAAATATTCAAAAGAAAAAGATATTAAATCGTTTATATTTCCCACCTACCCTCCCTCATTACCACCCACATTCTTTTGTGGCGCAGGACCGGAACCAACACATGACCTCCATCACCAAGAGCGACAACTCCGGCCCTCACAAAATATTCAAAAGAAAAAAAGATATTAAATCGTTTATATTTCCCACCTACCCTCCCCTCATACCACTCACATTCTTTTGTGGCGCAGGACCGGAGAACCAACACATGACCTCCATCACCAAGAGCGACAACTCCGACCCTCACAAAATATTCAAAAGAAAAAGATATTAAATCGTTTATATTTCCCACCTACCCTCCTCTCTACCACCCAAATTCTTTTGTGGTGCAGGACCGGAGAACCAACACATGACCTCCATCGCCAAGAGCGACAACACCGGCCCTCACAAAATATTCAAAAGAAAAAGATGTTAAATCGTTTATATTTCACACCTACCCTCCCTCATACCACTCACATTCTTTTGTGGCGCAGGACCGGAGAACCAACACATGACCTCCATCACCAAGAGCGACAACTCCGGCCCTCACAAAATATTCAAAAGAAAAAGATATTAAATCGTTTATATTTCCCACCTTCCCTCCGTCATTTCCGCACATTCTTTTGTGGCGCAGGACCGGAGAACCAACACATGACCTCCATCACCAAAACGACAACTCCGGCCATCACAAAATATTCAAAGAAAAAAAATATTAATCGTTTATATTTCCCACCTTCCCTCCGTCATTCCACCCACATTCTTTTGTGGCGCAGGACCGGAGAACCAACACATGACCTCCATCACCAAGAGCGACAACTCCGGCCATCACAAAATATTCAAAAGAAAAAGATGTTAAATCGTTTATATTTCCCACCTACCCTCCCTCCTACCACCCACATTCTTTTGTGGCGCAGGACCGGAGAACCAACACATGACCTCCATCGCCAAGAGCGACAACTCCGGCCCTCAAAAATATTCAAAAGAAAAAAAAGATATTAAATCGTTTATATTTCCCACCTACCCTCCCTCATACCACTCACATTCTTTTGTGGCGCAAACCGGAGAACCAACACATGACCTCCATCAACCAAGAGCGACAAATCCGGCCCTCACAAAATATTCAAAAGAAAAAGATATTAAATCGTTTATATTTCCAACCTAACCTCCCTCATACCACTCATATTCTTTTGTGGTGCAGGACCGGAGAACCAACACATGACCTCCATCACCAACAACGACAAATCTAGCCATTACAAAATATTCTGAAGAAAAAAGATATTGAATCGTTTATATTTCCTTCTTTCCTCCGTCATTCCACCCACATTCTTTTGTGGCGCAGGACCGGAGAACCAACACATGACCTCCATCACCAAGAACGAACACTCCGGCCATCACAAAATATTCAAAAGAAAAAAGATATTAAATCGTTTATATTTCCCACCTACCCTCCTCATACCACTTCACATTCTTTGTGGCTCAGGACCGGAGAACAACACATGACCTCCATCCCCAAGAGCGACAATTCCGGCGCTCACAAAATATTAAAAAAAAAAATTTAAATCGTTTATATTTCCCACCTACCCTTCCTCATACCACTCACATTATTTTGTGGTGCAGGACAAGAGAACCAACACATGACCTCCATCACCAAGAGCGACAACTCCGGGCCTTAAAAAATATTTAAAAGAAAGATAGTAAATTGTTTATATTTCCCACCTACCCTCCCTCATACCACCCACATTCTTTTTTTTGTGGCTCAGGTCCGAGAAACCAAAACATGACATTCATAATCAAGAGCGACAACTCCAGCCATCACAAAATATTCAAAAGAAGAAAGATATTAAATCGTTTATATTTCCCACCTACCCTCCCTCATATTACCCACATTCTTTTGTGGCTCAGGACAGGAGAACCAACACATGACCTCCATCACTAAGAGCTACAACTCCAGCCCTCACAAAATATTCAAAAGTAAAAGATTTTAAATCGTTTATATTTCCCACCTACCCTCCCTCATACCACCCACATTCTTTTGTGGCGCAGGACTGGAGAACCAACACATGACCTCCAGCACTAAGAGCTACAACTCCAGCCCTCACAAAATATTCAAAAGAAGGAAGATGTTGAATCGTTTATATTTTCCACCTACCCTCCTTCTTACCACTCACATTGTTTTGTGGAGCAGGACCGGAGAACCAACACATGACCTCCATCCCCAAGAGCGACAATTCCGGAGCTCACAAAATATTCAAAAGAAAAAACATATTAAACGTTTATATTTCCCACCTACCCTCCCTCATACAACTCACATTCTTTCGTGGCGCAGGACCGGAGGACCAACACATGACCTCCATCACCAAAAGCGACAACTCCGACCCTCACAAAATATTCAAAAGAAGAAAGATATTAAATCGTTTTATTTCCCACCTACCCTCCCTCTTACCGCCCAAATTCTTTTGTGGCTTAGGACCGGAGAACAACACATGACCTCCATCCCAAGAGCGACAATTCCGGCCCTCACAAAATATTCAAAAGAAAAAACATATTAAATCGTTTATATTTCCCACCTACCCTCCCTCATACACTCACATTCTTTTGTGGCGCAGGACCGGAGAACCAACACATGACCTCCAAAACCAAGAGCGACAACTCCGACCCTCAAAAAATATTCAAAAGAAGAAAGATATTAAATCGTTTTATTTCCCACCTACCCTCCCTCTTACCGCCCAATTCTTTTGTGGTGCAGGACCGGAGAACCAACACATGACCTCCATCGTCAAGAGCGACAACACCGGCCCTCACAAAATATTCAAAAGAAGAAAGATGTTATATCGTTTATATATCACACCTACCCTCCCTCATACCACTCACATTCTTTTGTGGCGCAGGACCGGAGAACCAACACATGACCTCCATCACCAAGAGCGACAACTCCGGCCCTCACAAAATATTCAAAAGAAAAAAAGATATTAAATCGTTTATATTTCCCACCTACCCTCCCTCATTTCACTCACATTCTTTTGTGGCGCAGGACCGGAGAACCAACACATGACCTCCATCACCAAGAGCGACAACTCCGGCCCTCACAAAATATTCAAAAGAAAAAGATTTTAAATCGTTTATATTTCCCACCTACCCTCCCTCATTCCACCCACATTCTTTTGTGGCGCAGGACCGGAGAACCAACACATGACCTCCATCACCAAGAACGAAACACCGGCCATCACAAAATATTCAAAAGAAAAAATATTGAATCGTTTATATTTCCCACCTTCCCTCCGTTATTCCACCCACATTCTTTTGTGGCGCAGGACCGGAGAACAACACATGACCTCCATCCCCAAGAGCGACAATTCCGGCCATCACAAAATATTCAAAAGAAAAAAGATATTAAATCGTTTATATTTCCCACCTACCCTCCCTCATACCACTCACATTTTTTGTGGCTCAGGACCGGAGAACAACACATGACCTCCATCACCAAGAGCGACAACTCCGGCCCTCACAAAATATTCAAAAGAAAAAACATATTAAATCGTTTATATTTCCCACCTACCCTCCCTCATACCACTCACATTCTTTTGTGGCGCAGGACCGGAGAACCAACACATGACCTCCATCACCAAGAGCGACAACTCCGGCCCCTCACAAAATATTCAAAAGAAGAAAATATTAAATCGTTTATATTTCCCACCTACCCTCCGTCATTTCCACGACATTCTTTTGTGGCGCAGGACCGGAGAACCAACACATGACCTCCATCACCAAAAACGACAACTCCGGCCATCACAAAATATTCAGAAAAAAAAAAGATATTGAATCGTTTATATTTCCCACCTTCCCTCCTTCATTCCACCCACATTCTTTTGTGGCGCAGGGCCGGAGAACAAACACATGACCTCCATCACCAAGAACGACAACTCCGGCCATCACAAAATATTCAAAAGAAAAAGATTGAATCGTTTATATTTCCCACCTACCCTCCTTCCTACCACCCAAATTCTTTTGTGGTGCAGGACCGGAGAACCAACACATGACCTCCATCACCAAGAGCGACAACTCCGGCCCTCACAAAATATTCAAAAGAAAAAGATGTTAAATCGTTTATATTCCCACCTACCCTCCCTCATACCACTCACATTCTTTTGTGGCGCAGGACCGGAGAACCAACACATGACCTCCATCACCAAGAGCGACAACTCCGGCCCTCACAAAATATTCAAAAGAAGAAAGATGTTAAATCGTTTATATTTCCCACCTACCCTCCCTCATACCACCCACATTCTTTTGTGGCGCAGGACCGGAGAACCAACACATGACCTCCATCACCAAGAGCGACAACTCCGGCCATCACAAAATATTCAAAAGAAAAAAGATATTAAATCGTTTATATTTCCCACCTACCCTCCCTCATACCACTCACCCACATTCTTTTTGTGGCGCAGGACCGGAGACAACACATGACCTCCATCACCAAGAGCGACAACTCCGGCCCTCACAAAATATTCAAAAGAAAAAGATATTAAATCGTTTATATTTCCCACCTACCCTCCCTCATACCACTCACATTCTTTTGTGGCGCAGGACCGGAGAACAACACATGACCTCCATCCCCAAGAGCGACAATTCCGGCCCTCACAAAATATTCAAAAGAAAAAAGATGTTAAATCGTTTATATTTCCCACCTACCCTCCCTCATACCACTCACATTCTTTTGTGGCGCAGGACCGGAGAACCAACACATGACCTCCAAAACCAAGAGCGACAACTCCGACCCTCACAAAATATTCAAAAGAAGAAAGATATTAAATCGTTTTATTTCCCACCTACCCTCCTCTTACCGCCAAATTCTTTTGTGGTGCAGGACCGGAGAACCAACACATGACCTCCATCGCCAAGAGCGACAACACCGGCCCTCACAAAATATTCAAAAAAAAAGATGTTAAATCGTTTATATATCACACCTACCCTCCCTCATACCACTCACATTCTTTTGTGGCGCAGGACCGGAGAACCAACACATGACCTCCATCACCAAGAGCGACAACTCCGACCCTCACAAAATATTCAAAAAAGAAATATATTAAATCGTTTATATTTCCCAATTTCCCTCCGTCATTTCACGCACATTCTTTTGTGGCGCAGGGCCGGAGTACCAACACATGACCTCCATCACCAAAAACGAACACTCCGGCCATCACAAAATCTTCAGAAGAAAAAAGATATTGAATCGTTTATATTTCCCACCTTCCATCCGTTATTCCACCCACATTCTTTTGTGTCTCAGAACCGGAGAACAACACATGACCTCCAACCCCAAGAGCGACAACTCCGGCCATCACAAAATATTCAAAAGAAAAAGATATTGAATCGTTTATATTTCCCACCTACCCTCCTTCCTACCACCCAAATTCTTTTGTGGTGCAGGACCGGAGAACCAACACATGACCTCCATCGCCAAGAGCGACAACTTTGGCCCTCTAAAATCTTCAAAAGAAAAAAGATATTAAATCGTTTATATTTCCCACCTACCCTCCCTCATACAACTCACATTCTTTTGTGGCGCAAACCGTAGAACCAACACATGACCTCCATCACCAAGAGCGACAAATCCGGCCCTCACAAAATATTCAAAAGAAGAAAGATATTAAATAGTTTATATTTACCAACTAACCTCCCTCATACCACTCATATTCTTTTGTGGTGCAGGACCGGTGAACCAACACATGACCTCCATCACCAACAACGACAAATCTAGCCATTACAAAATATTCTGAAGAAAAAAGATATTGAATCGTTTATATTTCCTTCTTTCCTCCGTCATTCCACCCACATTCTTTTGTGGCGCAGGACCGGAGAACCAACACATGACCTCCATCACCAAGAACGAACACTCCGGCCATCACAAAATATTCAAAAGAAAAAAGATATTAAATCGTTTATATTTCCCACCTACCCTTCCTCATACCATTCACATTCTTTTGTGGCTCAGGACCGGAGAACAACACATGACCTCCATCCCCAAGAGCGACAATTCCGGCGCTCACAAAATATTAAAAAAAAAATTTTAAATCGTTTATATTTCCCACCTACCCTCTTCATACCACTCACATTATTTTGTGGTGCAGGACAAGAGAACCAACACATGACCTCCATCACCAAGAGCGACAACTCCGGGCCTTAAAAAATATTTAAAAGAAAGATAGTAAATTGTTTATATTTCCCACCTACCCTCCCTCATACCACCCACATTCTTTTGTGGCTCAGGACCGGAGAACCAAAACATGACATTCATAATCAAGAGCGACAACTCCAGCCATCACAAAATATTCAAAAGAAGAAAGGTATTAAATCGTTTATATTTCCCACCTACCCTCCCTCATATTACCCACATTCTTTTGTGGCTCAGGACAGGAGAACCAACACATGACCTCCATCACTAAGAGCTACAACTTCAGCCCTCACAAAATATTCAAAAGTAAATAGATTTTAAATCGTTTATATTTCCCACCTACCCTCCCTCATACCACCCACATTCTTTTGTGGCGCAGGACTGGAGAACCAACACATGACCTCCAGCACTAAGAGCTACAACTCCAGCCCTCACAAAATATTCAAAAGAAGGAAGATGTTGAATCGTTTATATTTTCCACCTACCCTCCTTCTTACCACTCACATTGTTTTGTGGAGCAGGACCGGAGAACCAACACATGACCTCCATCCCCAAGAGCGACAATTCCGGAGCTCACAAAATATTCAAAAGAAAAAACATATTAAACGTTTATATTTCCCACCTACCCTCCCTCATACAACTCACATTCTTTTGTGGCGCAGGACCGGAGGACCAACACATGACCTCCATCACCAAGAGCGACAACTCCGACCCTCACAAAATATTCAAAAGAAGAAAGATATTAAATCGTTTTATTTCCCACCTACCCTCCCTCTTACCGCCCAAATTCTTTTGTGGTGCAGGACCGGAGAACCAACACATGACCTCCATCCCCAAGAGCGACAACACCGGCCCTCACAAAATATTCAAAAGAAAAAGATATTAAATCGTTTATATTTCCCACCTACCCTCCCTCATACCACTCACATTCTTTTGTGGCGCAGGACCGGAGAACCAACACATGACCTCCATCACCAAGAGCGACAACTCCGACCCTCAAAAAATATTCAAAAGAAAAAGATATTAAATCGTTTATATTTCCCACCTACCCTCCGTCATTCCACCCACATTCTTTTGTGGCGCAGGACCGGAGAACCAACACATGACCTCCATCACCAAGAGCGACAACTCCGGCCCTCACAAAATATTCAAAAGAAAAAGATATTAAATCGTTTATATTTCCCACCTACCCTCCCTCATACCACTCACATTCTTTTGTGGCGCAGGACCGGAGAACCAACACATGACCTCCATCACCAAGAGCGACAATTCCGGAGCTCACAAAATATTCAAAAGAAAAAACATATTAAATCGTTTATATTTCCCACCTACCCTCCCTCATACCACTCACATTCTTTTGTGGCGCAGGACCGGAGAACCAACACATGACCTCCATCACCAAGAGCGACAACTCCGGCCCTCACAAAATATTCAAAAGAAAAAAAAGATATTAAATCGTTTATATTTCCCACCTACCCTCCCTCATACAACTCACATTCTTTTGTGGCGCAGGACCGGAGAACCAACACATGACCTCCATCACCAAGAGCGACAACTCCGGAGCTCACAAAATATTCAAAAGAAAAAGATATTAAATCGTTTATATTTCCCACCTAACCTCCCTCATACCACTCATTTTTTTGTGGCGCAGGACCGGAGAACCAACACATGACCTCCATCACCAACAACGACAAATCCGGCCATCACAAAATATTCAAAGAAAAAAAAAATATTGAATCGTTTATATTTCCCACCTTCCCTCCGTTATTCCACCCACATTTTTTGTGGCGCAGGACCGAGAACAACACATGACCTCCATTACCAAGAACGAAAATTCGGCCATCACAAAATATTCAAAAGAAAAAGATATGAAATCGTTTATATTTTTTACACCTACCCTACCTCATACCACTCACATTTTTTGTGGCTTAGGACCGGAGAACAACACATGACCTCCATCACCAAGAGCGACAACACCGGTCCTCACAAAATATTCAAAAGAAAAAAAGATATTAAATCGTTTATATTTCCCACCTACCCTCCCTCATACCACTCACATTCTTTTGTGGCGCAGGACCGGAGAACCAACACATGACCTCCATCACCAAGAGCGACAACACCGGCCCTCACAAAATATTCAAAAGAAGAAAGATATTAAATCGTTTATATTTCCCACCTACCCTCCCTCATACCACTCACATTCTTTTGTGGCGCAGGACCGGAGAACCAACACATGACCTCCATCACCAAAAACGACAACTCCGGCCATCACAAAATATTCAGAAGAAAAAAAGATATTGAATCGTTTATATTTCCCACCTTCCCTCCGTTATTCCACCCACATTCTTTTTGTGGCGCAGGACCGGAGAACAACACATGACCTCCATCCCAAGAGCGACAACTCCGGCCATCACAAAATATTCAAAAGAAAAAAGATATTTAAATCGTTTATATTTCCCACCTACCCTCCTCATACCACCCACATTCTTTTGTGGCGCAGGACCGGAGAACCAACACATGACCTCCATCACCAAGAGCGACAACTCCGGCCCTCACAAAATATTCAAAAGAAGAAAGATGTTAAATCGTTTATATTTCCCACCTACCCTCCTCATACCACTCACTTTTTTTGTGGCGCAGGACCGGAGAACCCACACATGACCTCCATCACCAAGAGCGACAACTCCGGCCCTCACAAAATATTCAAAAGAAAAAAGATATTAAATCGTTTATATTTCCCACCTACCCTCCCTCATCATTCACATTCTTTTGTGGCGCAGGACCGGAGAACCAACACATGACCTCCATCACCAAGAGCGACAACTCCGGCCCTCACAAAATATTCAAAAGAAAAAAGATATTAAATCGTTTATATTTCCCACCTTCCCTCCCTCATTCCACCCACATTCTTTTGTGGCGCAGGACCGGAGAACCAACACATGACCTCCATCACCAAGAACGACAACTCCGGCCCTCACAAAATATTCAAAAGAAAAAAGATATTAAATCGTTTATATTTCCCACCTACCCTCCCTCATACCACTCACATTCTTTTTTGTGGCGCAGGACCGGAGAACAACACATGACCTCCATACCCAAGAGCGACAACTCCGGCCATCACAAAATATTCAAAAGAAAAAAGATATTAAATCGTTTATATTTCCCACCTACCCTCCCTCATACCACCCAAATTCTTTTGTGGTGCAGGACCGGAGAACCAACACATGACCTCCATCGCCAAGAGCGACAACACCGGCCCTCACAAAATATTCAAAAGAAGAAAGATGTTAAATCGTTTATATTTCCCACCTACCCTCCCTCATACCACTCACATTCTTTTGTGGCGCAGGACCGGAGAACCAACACATGACCTCCATCACCAAGAGCGACAACTCCGGCCCTCACAAAATATTCAAAAGAAAAAGATATTAAATCGTTTATATTTCCCAAACTACCATTCCCTCCGTCATTTCCACCACATTCTTTTGTGGCGCAGGCCCGGAGAACCAACACATGACCTCCATCACCAAAAACGACAACTCCGGCCATCACAAAATATTCAGAAGAAAAAAAAAGATATTGAATCGTTTATATTTCCCACCTTCCCTCCGTCATTCCACCCACATTCTTTTGTGGCGCAGGACCGGAGAACAAACACATGACCTCCATCACCAAGAACGACAATTCCGGCCATCACAAAATATTCAAAAGAAAAAGATATTGAATCGTTTATATTTCCCACCTACCCTCCCTCATACCCAAATTCTTTTGTGGCGCAGGACCGGAGAACCAACACATGACCTCCATCACCAAGAGCGACAACACTCCGGCCCTCACAAAATATTCAAAAGAAAAAATATTAAATCGTTTATATTTCCCACCTACCCTCCCTCATACCACCCACATTCTTTTGTGGCGCAGGACCGGAGAACCAACACATGACCTCCATCACCAAGAGCGACAACTCCGGCCCTCACAAAATATTCAAAAGTAAAAAGATATTAAATCGTTTATATTTCCCACCTACCCTCCCTCATACCACTCACATTCTTTTGTGGCGCAGGACCGGAGAACCAACACATGACCTCCATCGCCAAGAGCGACAACACCGGCCCTCACAAAATATTCAAAAGAAGAAAGATGTTAAATCGTTTATATATCCCACCTACCCTCCCTCATACCACTCACATTCTTTTGTGGCGCAGGACCGGAGAACCAACACATGACCTCCATCACCAAGAGCGACAACTCCGGCCCTCACAAAATATTCAAAAGAAAAAAGATATTAAATCGTTTATATTTCCCACCTACCCTCCCTCATACCACCCACATTCTTTTGTGGCGCAGGACCGGAGAACCAACACATGACCTCCATCACCAAGAGCGACAACTCCGGCCCTCACAAAATATTCAAAAGAAAAAAAAGATATTAAATCGTTTATATTTCCCACCTACCCTCCCTCATACCACTCACATTCTTTTGTGGCGCAGGACCGGAGAACAACACATGACCTCCATCCCCAAGAGCGACAATTCCGGCGCTCACAAAATATTCAAAAGAAAAAACATGTTAAATCGTTTATATTTCCCACCTACCCTCCCTCATACCACTCACATTCTTTTGTGGCGCAGGACCGGAGAACCAACACATGACCTCCAAAACCAAGAGCGACAACTCCGACCCTCACAAAATATTCAAAAGAAGAAAGATATTAAATCGTTTTATTTCCCACCTACCCTCCCTCTTACCACCCAAATTCTTTTGTGGCGCAGGACCGGAGAACCAACACATGACCTCCATCACCAAGAGCGACAACACCCGGCCCTCACAAAATATTCAAAAAAAAAAAATGTTAAATCGTTTATATTTCACACCTACCCTCCCTCATACCACTCACATTCTTTTGTGGCGCAGGACCGGAGAACCAACACATGACCTCCATCACCAAGAGCGACAACTCCGGCCCTCACAAAATATTCAAAAGAAGAAAGATATTAAATCGTTTATATTTCCCAACTTCCCTCCGTCATTTCACGCACATTCTTTTGTGGCGCAGGGCCGGAGAACCAACACATGACCTCCATCACCAAAACGACAACTCCGGCCATCACAAAATATTCAGAAGAAAAAAGATATTGAATCGTTTATATTTCCCACCTTCCCTCCGTTATTCCACCCACATTCTTTTGTGGCTCAGACCGGAGAACAACACATGACCTCCATCACCAAGAGCGACAACTCCGGCCATCACAAAATATTCAAAAGAAAAAAGATATTAAATCGTTTATATTTCCCACCTACCCTACCTCAAACCACCCACATTTTTTTGTGGCGCAGGACCGGAGAACCAACACATGACCTCCATCACCAAGAGCGACAACTCCGGCCCTCACAAAATATTCAAAGAAAAAAGATATTAAATCGTTTATATTTCCCACCTACCCTCCCTCATACCACTCACATTCTTTTGTGGCGCAGGACCGGAGAACCAACACATGACCTCCATCACCAAGAGCGACAACTCCGGCCCTCACAAAATATTCAAAAGAAAAAACATATTAAATCGTTTATATTTCCAACCTACCCTCCCTCATACCACCACATTCTTTTGTGGCGCAGGACCGGAGAACCAACACATGACCTCCATCACCAAGAACGACAACTCCGGCCATCACAAAATATTCAAAAGAAAAAAGATATTAAATCGTTTATATTTCCCACCTACCCTCCTCATACCACCCACATTCTTTTGTGGCGCAGGACCGGAGAACCAACACATGACCTCCATCACCAAGAGCGACAACACCGGCCATCACAAAATATTCAAAAGAAAAAAAAGATATTAAATCGTTTATATTTCCCACCTACCCTCCCTCATACCACTCACATTCTTTTGTGGCGCAGGACCGGAGAACCAACACATGACCTCCATCACCAAGAGCGACAACTCCGGCCCTCACAAAATATTCAAAAGAAAAAAAGATATTAAATCGTTTATATTTCCCACCTACCTCCCTCCCTCATACCACCCACATTCTTTTGTGGCGCAGGACCGGAGAACCAACACATGACCTCCATCACCAAGAACGACAACTCCGGCCCTCACAAAATATTCAAAAGAAAAAAGATATTGAATCGTTTATATTTCCCACCTTCCTCCGTTATTCCACCCACATTCTTTTTGTGGCGCATGACCGGAGAACCAACACATGACCTCCATCACCAAGAACGACAAATCCGGCCATCACAAAATATTCAAAAGAAAAAAACATGTTAAATCGTTTATATTTCCCAACTACCCTCCCTCATACCACTCACATTCTTTTGTGGCGCAGGACCGGAGAACCAACACATGACCTCCATCACCAAGAGCGACAACTCCGGCCCTCACAAAATATTCAAAAGAAAAAAAGATATTAAATCGTTTATATTTCCCACCTACCCTCCCTCATACCACTCACATTCTTTTGTGGCGCAGGACCGGAGAACCAACACATGACCTCCATCACCAAGAGCGACAACTCCGGCCCTCACAAAATATTCAAAAGAAAAAGATATTAAATCGTTTATATTTCCCACCTACCCTCCCTCATACCACCCATTCTTTTGTGGCGCAGGACCGGAGAACCAACACATGACCTCCATCACCAAGAGCGACAACTCCGGCCCTCACAAAATATTCAAAAGAAAAAGATATTAAATCGTTTATATTTCCCACCTACCCTCCCTCATACCACTCACATTCTTTTTGTGGCGCAGGACCGGAGAACCAACACATGACCTCCATCACCAAGAGCGACAACTCCGGCCCTCACAAAATATTCAAAAGAAAAAAGATATTAAATCGTTTATATTTCCCACCTACCCTCCCTCATACCACTCACATTCTTTTGTGGCGCAGGACCGGAGAACCAACACATGACCTCCATCACCAAGAGCGACAAAATCCGGCCCTCACAAAATATTCAAAAGAAAAAAAGATATTAAATCGTTTATATTTCCCACCTACCCTCCCTCATACCACTCACATTCTTTTGTGGCGCAGGACCGGAGAACCAACACATGACCTCCATCACCAAGAGCGACAACTCCGGCCCTCACAAAATATTCAAAAGAAAAAAGATATTAAATCGTTTATATTTCCCACCTACCCTCCCTCATACCACCCACATTCTTTTGTGGCGCAGGACCGGAGAACCAACACATGACCTCCATCACCAAGAACGACAACTCCGGCCCTCACAAAATATTCAAAAGAAAAAGATATTAAATCGTTTATATTTCCCACCTACCCTCCCTCATACCACTCACATTCTTTTGTGGCGCAGGACCGGAGAACCAACACATGACCTCCATCACCAAGAGCGACAACTCCGGCCTCAACAAAATATTCAAAAGAAAAAGATATTAAATCGTTTATATTTCCCACCTACCCTCCCTCATACCACCCACATTCTTTTGTGGCGCAGGACCGGAGAACCAACACATGACCTCCATCACCAAGAGCGACAACTCCGGCCCTCACAAAATATTCAAAAGAAAATATATTAAATCGTTTATATTTCCCACCTACCCTCCCTCATACCACCCAAATTCTTTTGTGGTGCAGGACCGGAGAACCAACACATGACCTCCATCGCCAAGAGCGACAACACCGGCCCTCACAAAATATTCAAAAGAAAAAGATATTGAATCGTTTATATTTCCCACCTACCCTCCCTCATACCACTCACATTCTTTTGTGGCGCAGGACCGGAGAACCAACACATGACCTCCAGCACTAAGAGCTACAACTCCAGCCCTCACAAAATATTCAAAAGAAAAAAAGATATTAAATCGTTTATATTTCCCACCTTCCCTCCGTCATCATTCCACCCACATTCTTTTGTGGCGCAGGAACGGAGAACCAACACATGACCTCCATCACCAAGAACGACAACTCCGGCCATCACAAAATATTCAAAAGAAAAAAGATATTAAATCGTTTATATTTCCCACCTACCCTCCCTCATACCACCCACATTCTTTTGTGGCGCAGGACCGGAGAACAACACATGACCTCCATCTCCAAGAGCGACAATTCCGGCCCTCAAAAAATATTTAAAAGAAAGATAGTAAATTGTTTATATTTCCCACCTACCCTCCCTCATACCACTCACATTCTTTTGTGGCGCAGGACCGGAGAACCAACACATGACCTCCATCACCAAGAGCGACAACTCCGGCCCTCACAAAATATTCAAAAGAAGAAAGATATTAAATCGTTTATATTTCCCACCTACCCTCCCTCATACCACTCACATTCTTTTGTGGCGCAGGACCGGAGAACCAACACATGACCTCCATCACCAAGAGCGACAACTCCGGCCCTCACAAAATATTCAAAAGAAAAAAGATATTAAATCGTTTATATTTCCCACCTACCCTCCGTCATTCCACCCACATTCTTTTGTGGCGCAGGACCGGAGAACCAACACATGACCTCCATCACCAAAAACGACAACTCCGGCCATCACAAAATATTCAAAAGAAAAAAAAGATATTAAATCGTTTATATTTCCCACCTACCCTCCCTCATACCACCACATTCTTTTGTGGCGCAGGACCGGAGAACCAACACATGACCTCCATCCCCAAGAGCGACAACTCCGGCCCTCACAAAATATTCAAAAGAAAAAAAATATTAAATCGTTTATATTTCCCACCTACCCTCCCTCATACCACCACATTCTTTTGTGGCGCAGGACCGGAGAACCAACACATGACCTCCATCACCAAGAGCGACAACTCCGGCCTCACAAAATATTCAAAAGAAAAAACATATTAAATCGTTTATATTTCCCACCTACCCTCCCTCATACCACCCACATTCTTTTGTGGCGCAGGACCGGAGAACCAACACATGACCTCCATCACCAAGAGCGACAACTCCGGCCCTCACAAAATATTCAAAAGAAAAAAGATATTAAATCGTTTATATTTCCCACCTACCCTCCCTCATACCACTCACATTCTTTTGTGGCGCAGGACCGGAGAACCAACACATGACCTCCATCACCAAGAGCGACAACTCCGGCCCTCACAAAATATTCAAAAGAAGAAAAAGATGTTAAATCGTTTATATTTCCCACCTACCCTCCCTCATACCACTCACATTCTTTTGTGGCGCAGGACCGGAGAACCACCACATGACCTTTATCACTAACAGTTAAAACTCCAGCCCTCACAAAATCTTCAAAAGAAGAAAGATATTAAATCCTTTATATTTCCCACCTAACCTCCCTCATACCACTCATATTCTTTTGTGGCGCATGACCGGAGAAACCGCACATGGTCCCCATTACCAAGAACGTAAACTCCGGCCATTACAAAATATTCAGAAGAAAAAAGATTTTGAATCGTTTCTATCTCCCATCTTCCCTCCGTCATTCCCCCCCACATTCTTTTGTGGCGCAGGACCGGAGAACCAACACATGACCTCCATCACCAAGAACGAACACTCCGGCCATCACAAAATATTCAAAAGAAAAAAGATATTGAATCGTTTATATTTCCCACCTTCCCTCCCTTATTCCACCCACATTTTTTTGTGGCGCATGATCGAAGAACAACACATGACCTCCATCACCAAGAACGAAAATTCGGCCATCACAAAATATTCAAAAGAAAAAAGATATTAAATCGTTTATATTTCCCACCTACCCTACCTCATACCACTCACATTTTTTTGTGGCGCAGGACCGGAGAACCAACACATGACCTCCATCACCAAGAGCGACAACTCCGGCCTCACAAAATATTCAAAAGTAAAAAGATATTAAATCGTTTATATTTCCCACCTACCCTCCCTCATACCACTCACATTTTTTTTGTGGCGCAGGACCGGAGAACCAACACATGACCTCCATCACCAAGAGCGACAACTCCGGCCCTCACAAAATATTCAAAAGAAAAAAAGATATTAAATCGTTTATATTTCCCACCTACCCTCCCTCATACCACCCACATTCTTTTGTGGCGCAGGACCGGAGAACCAACACATGACCTCCATCACCAAGAGCGACAACTCCGGCCCTCACAAAATATTCAAAAGAAAAAAAAAGATATTCAATCGTTTATATTTCCCACCTACCCTCCCTCATACCACTCACATTCTTTTGTGGCGCAGGACCGGAGAACCAACACATGACCTCCAAAACCAAGAGCGGCAACTCTGGCCCTCACAAAATATTCAAAAGAAAAAAAAGATATTAAATCGTTTATATTTCCCACCTACCCTCCCTCATACCACTCACATTCTTTTGTGGCGCAGGACCGGAGAACCAACACATGACCTCCATCACCAAGAGCGACAACTCCGGCCCTCACAAAATATTCAAAAGAAAAAAAGATATTAAATCGTTTATATTTCCCACCTACCCTCCCTCATACCACTCACATTCTTTTTTGTAGCGCAGGACCGGAGAAACAACACATGACCTCCATCACCAAGAACGACAACTCCGGCCGTCACAAAATATTCAAAAGAAAAAAAATATTAAATCGTTTATATTTCCCACCTTCCCTCCCTCATTCCACCCACATTTTTTTTGTGGCGCAGGACCGGAGAACCAACACATGACCTCCATCACCAAGAACGACAACTCCGGCCATCACAAAATATTCAAAAGAAAAAGATATTAAATCGTTTATATTTCCCACCTACCCTCCTCATACCACTCACATTCTTTTGGCCAGGACCGGAGAACCAACACATGACCTCCATCAAAAGCGACAACTCCGGCCCTCACAAAATATTCAAAAGAAAAAAAGATATTAAATCGTTTATATTTCCCACCTACCCTCCCTCATACCACTCACATTCTTTTGTGGCGCAGGACCGGAGAACCAACACATGACCTCCATCACCAAGAGCGACAACTCCGGCCCTCACAAAATATTCAAAAGAAAAAGATATTAAATCGTTTATATTTCCCACCTACCCTCCCTCATACCACCCACATTCTTTTGTGGCGCAGGACCGGAGAACCAACACATGACCTCCATCACCAAGAGCGACAACACCGGCCCTCACAAAATATTCAAAAGAAAAAAAAATATTAAATCGTTTATATTTCCACCTACCCTCCCTCATACCACTCACATTCTTTTTGTGGCGCAGGACCGGAGAACCAACACATGACCTCCAAAACCAAGAGCGACAACTCCGACCCTCACAAAATATTCAAAAGAAAAAAGATATTAAATCGTTTATATTTCCCACCTACCCTCCCTCATACCACCCAAATTCTTTTGTGGTGCAGGACCGGAGAACCAACACATGACCTCCATCGCCAAGAGCGACAACACCGGCCCTCACAAAATATTCAAAAGAAGAAAGATGTTAAATCGTTTATATTTCAAACCTACCCTCCCTCATACCACTCACATTCTTTTTGTGGCGCAGGACCGGAGAACCAACACATGACCTCCATCACCAAGAGCGACAACTCCGGCCCTCACAAAATATTCAAAAGAAGAAAGATATTAAATCGTTTATATTTCCCAATTTCCCTCCGTCATTTCACGCACATTCTTTTGTGGCGCAGGACCGGAGAACCAACACATGACCTCCATCACCAAAAACGACAACTCCGGCCATCACAAAATATTCAAAGAAAAAAAGATATTAAATCGTTTATATTTCCCACCTTCCCTCCGTTATTCCACCCACATTCTTTTTTGTGGCGCAGGACCGGAGAACAACACATGACCTCCATCCCCAAGAACGACAACTCCGGCCATCACAAAATATTCAAAAGAAAAAAGATATTAAATCGTTTATATTTCCCACCTACCCTCCCTCATACCACCCACATTCTTTTGTGGCGCAGGACCGGAGAACCAACACATGACCTCCATCACCAAGAGCGACAACTCCGGCCCTCACAAAATATTCAAAAGAAGAAAGATGTTAAATCGTTTATATTTCCCACCTACCCTCCCTCATACCACTCACATTCTTTTGTGGCGCAGGACCGGAGAACCAACACATGACCTCCATCACCAAGAGCGACAACTCCGGCCCTCACAAAATATTCAAAAGAAAAAAGATATTAAATCGTTTATATTTCCCACCTACCCTCCCTCATACCACTCACATTCTTTTGTGGCGCAGGACCGGAGAACCAACACATGACCTCCATCACCAAGAGCGACAACTCCGGCCCTCACAAAATATTCAAAAGAAAAAGATATTAAATCGTTTATATTTCCCACCTACCCTCCCTCATACCACCCACATTCTTTTGTGGCGCAGGACCGGAGAACCAACACATGACCTCCATCACCAAGAACGACAACTCCGGCCCTCACAAAATATTCAAAAGAAAAATGTTAAATCGTTTATATTTCCCACCTACCCTCCTCATACCACCCACATTCTTTTGTGGCGCAGGACCGGAGAACCAACACATGACCTCCATCACCAAGAGCGACAACTCCGGCCCTCACAAAATATTCAAAAAAAAAGATATTAAATCGTTTATATTTCCCACCTACCCTCCCTCATACCACCCACATTCTTTTGTGGCGCAGGACCGGAGAACCAACACATGACCTCCATCACCAAGAGCGACAACTCCGGCCATCACAAAATATTCAAAAGAAAAAAGATATTAAATCGTTTATATTTCCCACCTACCCTCCCTCATACCACCCACATTCTTTTGTGGCGCAGGACCGGAGAACCAACACATGACCTCCATCACCAAGAGCGACAACTCCGGCCCTCACAAAATATTCAAAAGAAAAAAGATATTAAATCGTTTATATTTCCCACCTACCCTCCCTCATACCACTCACATTCTTTTGTGGCGCAGGACCGGAGAACCAACACATGACCTCCATCACCAAGAGCGACAACTCCGGCCCTCACAAAATATTCAAAAGAAAAAAGATATTAAATCGTTTATATTTCCCACCTACCCTCCCTCATACCACTCACATTCTTTTGTGGCGCAGGACCGGAGAACCAACACATGACCTCCATCACCAAGAGCGACAACTCCGGCCCTCACAAAATATTCAAAAGAAAAAATATTAAATCGTTTATATTTCCCACCTACCCTCCCTCATTCCACCCACATTCTTTTGTGGCGCAGGACCGGAGAACCAACACATGACCTCCATCACCAAGAACGACAACTCCGGCCTTCACAAAATATTCAAAAGAAAAAAAGATATTAAATCGTTTATATTTCCCACCTACC
This sequence comes from Trichonephila clavipes, assembly GCA_019973935.1. Taxonomy (NCBI): domain Eukaryota; kingdom Metazoa; phylum Arthropoda; class Arachnida; order Araneae; family Nephilidae; genus Trichonephila; species Trichonephila clavipes. The sequence goes on along the minus strand of BMAU01005717.1, from coordinate 10,393 downwards.
CTCCTCATACCACCCACATTCTTTTGTGGCGCAGGACCGGAGAACAACACATGACCTCCATCACCAAGAACGACAACTCCGGCCATCACAAAATATTCAAAAGAAAAAGATATTGAATCGTTTATATTTCCCACCTACCCTCCCTCATACCACCCACATTCTTTTGTGGCGCAGGACCGGAGAACCAACACATGACCTCCATCACCAAGAGCGACAACTCCGGCCCTCACAAAATATTCAAAAGAAAAAAGATATTAAATCGTTTATATTTCCCACCTACCCTCCCTCATACCACTCACATTCTTTTGTGGCGCAGGACCGGAGAACCAACACATGACCTCCATCACCAAGAGCGACAACTCCGGCCCTCACAAAATATTCAAAAGAAAAAGATATTTAATCGTTTATATTTCCCACCTACCCTCCCTCATACCACCCACATTCTTTTGTGGCGCAGGACCGGAGAACCAACACATGACCTCCATCACCAAGAGCGACAACTCCGGCCCTCACAAAATATTCAAAAAAAAAAGATATTAAATCGTTTATATATCCCACCTACCCTCCGTCATTCCACCCACATTCTTTTGTGGCGCAGGACCGGAGAACCAACACATGACCTCCATCACCAAGAACGACAACTCCGGCCCTCACAAAATATTCAAAAGAAAAAAGATATTAAATCGTTTATATTTCCCACCTACCCTCCCTCATACCACTCACATTCTTTTGTGGCGCAGGACCGGAGAACCAACACATGACCTCCATCACCAAGAGCGACAACTCCGGCCCTCACAAAATATTCAAAAGAAAAAAGATATTAAATCGTTTATATTCCCACCTACCCTCCCTCATACCACCCACATTCTTTTGTGGCGCAGGACCGGAGAACCAACACATGACCTCCATCACCAAGAGCGACAACTCCGGCCCTCACAAAATATTTAAAAGAAAAAAGATATTAAATCGTTTATATTTCCCACCTACCCTCCCTCATACCACCCACATTCTTTTGTGGCGCAGGACCGGAGAACCAACACATGACCTCCATCACCAAGAGCGACAACTCCGGCCCTCACAAAATATTCAAAAGAAAAAAGATATTAAATCGTTTATATTTCCCACCTACCTCCTCATTTTCCACCCACATTCTTTTGTGGCGCAGGACCGGAGAACCAACACATGACCTCCATCACCAAGAACGACAACTCCGGCCCTCACAAAATATTCAAAAGAAAAAAAGATATTAAATCGTTTATATTTCCCACCTACCCTCCCTCATACCACCACATTTTTTGTGGCGCAGGACCGGAGAACCAACACATGACCTCCATCACCAAGAGCGACAACTCCGGCCCTCACAAAATATTCAAAAGAAAAAGATATTAAATCGTTTATATTTCCCACCTACCCTCCCTCATACCACTCACATTCTTTTGTGGCGCAGGACCGGAGAACCAACACATGACCTCCATCACCAAGAGCGACAACTCCGGCCCTCACAAAATATTCAAAAGAAGAAAAACATATTAAATCGTTTATATTTCCCACCTACCCTCCCTCATACCACTCACATTCTTTTTGTGGCGCAGGACCGGAGAACCAACACATGACCTCCATCACCAAGAGCGACAACTCCGGCCCTCACAAAATATTCAAAAGAAAAAGATATTAAATCGTTTATATTTCCCACCTACCCTCCCTCATACCACTCGCACATTCTTTTGTGGCGCAGGACCGGAGAACCAACACATGACCTCCATCACCAAGAGCGACAACTCCGGCCCTCACAAAATATTCAAAAGAAAAAAACATGTTAAACGTTTATATTTCCCACCTACCCTCCCTCATACCACCACATTCTTTTGTGGCGCAGGACCGGAGAACAACACATGACCTGCATCACCAAGAGCGACAAAATTCCGGCCATCACAAAATATTCAAAAGAAAAAAATATTAAATCGTTTATATTTCCCACCTACCCTCCTCATACCACCCACATTCTTTTGTGGCTCAGGACCGGAGAACAACACATGACCTCCATCACCAAGAGCGACAACTCCGGCCCTCACAAAATATTCAAAAGAAAAAAGATATTAAATCGTTTATATTTCCCACCTACCCTCCCTCATACCACTCACATTCTTTTTTTGTGGCGCAGGACCGGAGAACCAACACATGACCTCCATCACCAAGAGCGACAACTCCGGCCCTCACAAAATATTCAAAAGAAGAAAGATATTAAATCGTTTATTTCCCACCTACCCTCCCTCATACCACCCAAATTCTTTTGTGGTGCAGGACCGGAGAACCAACACATGACCTCCATCACCAAGAGCGACAACACCGGCCCTCACAAAATATTCAAAAGAAGAAAGATGTTAAATCGTTTATATTTCACCACCTACCCTCCCTCATACCACTCACATTCTTTTTGTGGCGCAGGACCGGAGAACCAACACATGACCTCCATCACCAAGAGCGACAACTCCGGCCCTCACAAAATATTCAAAAGAAAAAAGATATTAAATCGTTTATATTTCCCACTACCCTCCGTCATTCCACCCATATTCTTTTGTGGCGCAGGACCGGAGAACCAACACATGACCTCCATCACCAAAAACGAACACTCCGGCCATCACAAAATATTCAAAAAAAAAAGATATTGAATCGTTTATATTTCCCACCTTCCCTCCGTTATTCCACCCACATTCTTTTGTGGCTCAGAACCGGAGAACAACACATGACCTCCATCCCCAAGAGCGACAACTCCGGCCATCACAAAATATTCAAAAGAAAAAAGATATTAAATCGTTTATATTTCCCACCTACCCTCCTCATACCACCACATTCTTTTGTGGCGCAGGACCGGAGAACAACACATGACCTCCATCACCAAGAGCGACAACTCCGGCCCCTCACAATATATTGAAAAGAAAAAAAGATATTGAATCGTTTATATTTCCCACCTACCCTCCCTCATACCACTCACATTCTTTTGTGGCGCAGGACCGGAGAACCAACACATGACCTCCATCACCAAGAGCGACAACTCCGGCCCATCACAATATATTGAAAAGAAAAACTATATTAAATCGTTTATATTTCCCAAATTCCCTCCGTCATTCCTCGAATATTCTTTTGTGGCGCAGGGCCGGAGAACCAACACATGACCTCCATCACCAAAAACGAACACTCCGGCCATCACAAAATCTTCAGAAGAAAAAAGATATTGAATCGTTTATATTTCCAACCTTCCCTCCGTTATTCCACCCACATTCTTTTGTGGCTCAAGACCGGAGAACAACACAAGACCTCCATCCCCAAGAGCGACAATTCCGGCCATCACAAAATATTCAAAAGAAAAAACATATTGAATCTTTTATATTTCTCACCTACCCTACCTCATACCACTCACATTTTTTGTGGCTCAGGACCGGAAAACAACACAAGACCTCCATCCCCAAGAGCGACAATTCCGGAGCTCACAAAATATTCTAAAGAAAAAACATATTGATTCGTTTATATTTTCCACCTACCCTCCCTCATACCACCCACATTCTTTTGTGGCGCAGGACCGGAGAACCAACACATGACCTCCATCACCAAGAGCGACAACTCCGGCCCTCACAAAATATTCAAAAGAAAAAAGATATTAAATCGTTTATATTTCCCACCTACCCTCCCTCATACCACTCACATTCTTTTGTGGCGCAGGACCGGAGAACCAACACATGACCTCCATCACCAAGAGCGACAACTCCGGCCCTCACAAAATATTCAAAAGAAGAAAAAGATATTAAATCGTTTATATTTCCCACCTACCCTCCTCATACCACCACATTCTTTTGTGGTGCAGGACCGGAGAACCAACACATGACCTCCATCGCCAAGAGCGACAACTCCGGCCCTCACAAAATATTCAAAAGAAAAAAAGATGTTAAATCGTTTATATTTCCCACCTACCCTCCCTCATACCACCCACATTCTTTTTGTGGCGCAGGACCGGAGAACCAACACATGACCTCCATCACCAAGAGCGACAACTCCGGCCCTCACAAAATATTCAAAAGAAAAAAGATATTAAATCGTTTATATTTCCCACCTACCCTCCCTCTTACCACCCACATTCTTTTGTGGCGCAGGACCGGAGAACCAACACATGACCTCCATCACCAAGAGCGACAACTCCGGCCCTCACAAAATATTCAAAAGAAAAAAAGATATTAAATCGTTTATATTTCCCACCTACCCTCCCTCATACCACTCACATTCTTTTGTGGCGCAGGACCGGAGAACCAACACATGACCTCCATCACCAAGAGCGACAACTCCGGCCCTCACAAAATATTCAAAAGAAGAAAAATGTTAAATCGTTTATATTTCCCACCTACCCTCCCTCATACCACTCACATTCTTTTGTGGTGCAGGACCGAGAACCAACACATGACCTCCATCACCAAGAGCGACAACTCCGGCCCATCACAATATATTGAAAAGAAAAACTATATTAAATCGTTTATATTTCCCAAATTCCCTCCGTCATTCCTCGAATATTCTTTTGTGGCGCAGGGCCGGAGAACCAACACATGACCTCCATCACCAAAAACGAACACTCCGGCCATCACAAAATCTTCAGAAGAAAAAAGATATTGAATCGTTTATATTTCCCACCTTCCCTCCGTTATTCCACCCACATTCTTTTGTGGCTCAAGACCGGAGAACAACACAAGACCTCCATCCCCAAGAGCGACAATTCCGGCCATCACAAAATATTCAAAAGAAAAAACATATTGAATCTTTTATATTTCTCACCTACCCTACCTCATACCACTCACATTTTTTGTGGCTCAGGACCGGAAAACAACACAAGACCTCCATCCCCAAGAGCGACAATTCCGGAGCTCACAAAATATTCTAAAGAAAAAACATATTGATTCGTTTATATTTTCCACCTACCCTCCCTCATACCACTCACATTCTTTTGTGGCTCAGGACCGGAGAACAACACATGACCTCCATCCCCAAGAGCGACAATTCCGAAGCTCACAAAATATTCAAAAGAAAAAAACATATTAAATCGTTTATATTTCCCACCTACCCTCCCTCATACCACTCACATTTTTTGTGGCTCAGGACCGGAGAACAACACATGACCTCCATCCCCAAGAGCGACAATTCGTTCACAAAATATTCAAAAGAAAAACATATTGAATCGTTTATATTTTCACCTACCCTCCCTCCTCATACCACTCACATTCTTTTGTGGCGCAGGACCGGAGAACCAACACATGACCTCCATCAAAGAGCGACAACTCCGGCCCTCACAAAATATTCAAAAGAAAAAAGATATTAAATCGTTTATATTTCCCACCTACCCTCCCTCATACCACCCACATTCTTTTGTGGCGCAGGACCGGAGAACCAACACATGACCTCCATCACCAAGAGCGACAACTCCGGCCCTCACAAAATATTCAAAAAAGAAAAAATGTTAAATCGTTTATATTTCCCACCTACCCTCCCTCATACCACCCACATTCTTTTGTGGCGCAGGACCGGAGAACCAACACATGACCTCCATCACCAAGAGCGAAACTCCGGCCCTCACAAAATATTCAAAGAAAAAAGATATTAAATCGTTTATATTTCCCACCTACCTCCGTCATTCCACCCACATTCTTTTGTGGCGCAGGACCGGAGAAACAACACATGACCTCCATCACCAAGAACGAAAATTCGGCCATCACAAAATATTCAAAAGAAATAAGATATTAAATCGTTTATATTTCCCACCTACCCTCCCTCATACCACTCACATTCTTTTGTGGCGCAGGACCGGAGAACCAACACATGACCTCCATCACCAAGAGCGACAACTCCGGCCCTCACAAAATATTCAAAAGAAAAAGATATTAAATCGTTTATATTTCCCACCTACCCTCCCTCATACCACCCACATTTTTTTGTGGCGCAGGACCGGAGAACCAACACATGACCTCCATCACCAAGAACGACAACTCCGGCCATCACAAAATATTTAAAAGAAAAAAGATATTAAATCGTTTATATTTCCCACCTTCCCTCCATCATTCCACCCACATTCTTTTTGTGGCGCAGGACCGGAGAACCAACACATGACCTCCATCACCAAGAACGAAAATTCGGCCATCACAAAATATTCAAAAGAAAAAAGATATTAAATCGTTTATATTTCCCACCTACCCTCCTCATTCCACCCACATTCTTTTGTGGCTGCAGGACCGGAGAACCAACACATGACCTCCATCCCCAAGAGCGACAATTCCGGCCATCACAAAATATTCAAAAGAAAAAACATATTTAATCGTTTATATTTCCCACCTACCCTCCCTCATACCACTCACATTCTTTTGTGGCGCAGGACCGGAGAACCAACACATGACCTCCATCACCAAGAGCGACAACTCTGGCCCTCACAAAATATTCAAAAGAAGAAATATATTAAATCGTTTATATTTCCCACCTACCCTCCCTCATACCACCCACATTCTTTTGTGGCGCAGGACCGGAGAACCAACACATGACCTCCATCACCAAGAGCGACAACTCCGGCCCTCACAAAATATTCAAAAGAAAAAAAAGATATTAAATCGTTTAATTTCCCACCTACCCTCCCTCATACCACTTTTTGTGGCGCAGGACCGGAGAACCAACACATGACCTCCATCACCAAGAGCGACAACCCGGCCCTCACAAAATATTCAAAAAAAAAAAAGATATTAAATCGTTTATATTTCCCACCTACCCTCCCTCATACCACCACATTCTTTTGTGGCGCAGGACCGGAGAACCAACACATGACCTCCATCACCAAGAGCGACAACTCCGGCCCTCACAAAATATTCAAAAGAAAAAAAGATATTAAATCGTTTATATTTCCCACCTACCCTCCCTCATACCACTCACATTCTTTTGTGGCGCAGGACCGGAGAACAACACATGACCTCCATCACCAAGAACGACAACTCCGGCCATCACAAAATATTCAAAAGAAAAAAGATATTAAATCGTTTATATTTCCCACCTACCCTCCCTCATACCACCCACATTCTTTTGTGGCGCAGGACCGGAGAACCAACACATGACCTCCATCACCAAGAGCGACAACTCTCGGCCCTCACAAAATATTCAAAAGAAAAAGATATTAAATCGTTTATATTTCCCACCTACCCTCCCTCATTACCACCCACATTTTTTGTGGTGCAGGACCGGAGAACAACACATGACCTCCATCACCAAGAACGACAACTCCGGCCATCACAAAATATTCAAAAGAAAAAGATATTGAATCGTTTATATTTCCCACCTACCCTCCTCATACCACTCACATTTTTTGTGGCGCAGGACCGGAGAACCAACACATGACCTCCATCACCAAGAGCGACAAAATCCGGCCCTCACAAAATATTCAAAAGAAAAAAGATATTAAATCGTTTATATTTCCCACCTACCCTCCCTCATACCACCCACATTCTTTGTGGCGCAGACCGGAGAACCAACACATGACCTCCATCACCAAGAACGACAACTCCGGCCATCACAAAATATTCAAAAGAAAAAAGATATTAAATCGTTTATATTTCCCACCTACCCTCCTCATTCCACTCACATTCTTTTGTGGCGCAGGACCGGAGAACAACACATGACCTCCATCACCAACAACTCCGGCCATCACAAAATATTCAAAAGAAAAAGATATTAAATCGTTTATATTTCCCACCTACCCTTTGTGGCGCAGGACCGGAGAACCAACACATGACCTCCATCACCAAGAGCGACAACTCCGGCCCTCACAAAATATTCAAAAGAAAAAAAAGATATTAAATCGTTTATATTTCCCACCTTCCCTCCCTCATTCCACCCAAATTCTTTTGTGGCGCATGACCGGAGAACCAACACATGACCTCCATCACCAAGAACGAAAATTCGGCCATCACAAAATATTCAAAAGAAAAAAGATATTAAATCGTTTATATTTCCCACCTACCCTCCCTCATACCACTCACATTCTTTTGTGGCGCAGGACCGGAGAACCAACACATGACCTCCATCACCAAGAGCGACAACTCCGGCCCATCACAAAATATTCAAAAGAAAAAAGATATTAAATCGTTTATATTTCCCACCTTCCTCCGTCATTCCACCCACATTTTTTTGTGGCGCAGGACCGAGAGAACAACACACATGACCTCCATCCCCAAGAACGAAACCCGGCCATCACAAAATATTCAAAAGAAAAAGATATTAAATCGTTTATATTTCCCACCTACCCTCCTCATACCACTCACATTTTTTTGTGGCTCAGGACCGGAGAACAACACATGACCTCCATCCCCAAGAGCGACAATTCCGGCTCACAAAAATATTCAAAAGAAAAAACATATTAAATCGTTTATATTTCCCACCTACCCTACCTCATACCACTCACATTTTTTGTGGCTCAGGACCGGAGAACAACACAAGACCTCCATCCCCAAGAGCGACAATTCCGGAGCTCAATTCGTTTATATTTCCCACCTACCCTCCCTCATACCACTCACATTCTTTTTGTGGCGCAGGACCGGAGAACCAACACATGACCTCCATCACCAAGAGCGGCAACTCTGGCCCTCACAAAATATTCATAAGAAGAAAGATGTTAAATCGTTTATATTTCCCACCTACCCTCCCTCATACCACCCACATTCTTTTGTGGCGCAGGACCGGAGAACCACCACATGACCTTTATCACTAACAGTTAAAACTCCAGCCCTCACAAAATCTTCAAAAGAAGAAAGATATTAAATCCTTTATATTTCCCACCTAACCTCCCTCATACCACTCATATTCTTTTGTGGCGCATGACCGGAGAAACAGCACATGGTCTCCATTACCAAGAACGTAAACTCCGGCCATTACAAAATATTCAGAAGAAAAAAAGATTTTGAATCGTTTATATTTCCCATCTTCCCTCCGTCATTCCCCCCCATTCTTTTGTGGCGCAGGACCGGAGAACCAACCATGACCTCCATCACCAAGAACGAACACTCCTGCCATCACAAAATATTCAAAAGAAAAAGATATTGAATCGTTTATATTTCCCACCTTCCCTCCGTTATTCCACCCACATTTTTTGTGGCGCATGATCGAAGAAACAACACATGACCTCCATCACCAAGAACGACAAATTCGGCCATCACAAAATATTCAAAAGAAAAAATATTAAATCGTTTATATTTCCCACCTACCCTTCCTCATACCACTCACATTTTTTGTGGCGCAGGACCGGAGAACCAACACATGACCTCCATCACCAAGAGCGACAACTCCGGCCATCACAAAATATTCAAAAGAAAAAGATATTAAATCGTTTATATTTCACCGGAGAAACAACACATGACCTCCATCACCAAGAACGACAAATCCGGCCATCACAAAATATTCAAAAAGAAAAAAGATATTAAATCGTTTATATTTCCCCACCTACCCTCCCTCATACCACCCACATTCTTTTGTGGCGCAGGACCGGAGAACCAACACATGACTTCCATCACCAAGAGCGACAACTCCAGCCATCACAAAATATTCAAAAGAAGAAAATATATTAAATCGTTTATATTTCCCACCTCCCTCCCTCATACCACCCAAATTTTTGTGGCGCATGACCAAAGCGCAATACCGAGAACAACACATGACCTCCATCCCCAAGCGACAACCCATGACCTCCAGCTATCACAAAATATTCAAACAAAAAAAGATATTTAATTTTTTATATTTCCCACCTACCCTCCCTCATTCCACCCACATTGTTTTGTGGCGGAGGACCGGAAAACCAACACATGACCTCTCTCACCAAGAACGACAATTCCGGCCATCACAAAATATTCAAACGAAAAAGATATTAAATCGTTTATATTTCCCACCTACCCTCCCTCATACCACCCACATTCTTTGTGGCGCAGGACCGGAGAACCAACACATGACCCTTTTCACCAAGAGCGACAACACCGGCTCACAAAATATTCAAACGAAAAAACATATTAAATCGTTTATATTTCCCACCTACCCTACTCTCAAACCTCACCCACATTTTTGTAGCTTAGGACCGGAGAAACCCAACACATGACTTCCATCCAAGAGCGACAACCCGGCCCTCACAAAATATTTAAAAGAAAAAGATATTAAATCGGTTATATTTCCCACCTACCTCCTCATACCACTCACATTTCTTAGGAAAGCAGGACCGAGAACCAACACTTGACCTCCATCACCAAGAGCTACAATCTCCTGGCCCTCACAAAATATTCAAAAGAAGAAAGATATTAAATCGTTTATATTTCCTACCTACCCTCTCACATACCACTCACATTCT